>JAFEMH010007319.1:0-94470 GCA_022495995.1 Adenophora triphylla var. japonica
TTTTGTCCAACTTTCTTTGTTTTTGAAACCTTCGTATTTTAGCTTCTCTACCATTGGGGTGTAACCGCATTGGTAGTAAATGAAAAATGCATCATTGGTTCCAAAACCTTGTCTATATCAAACTCGGCTTAGTTTGGTAGAACAATGAAACCTCTTATGGTTTATAACCTTTATTCAAATATTTTCTAACTTAAAATCACTATTTTGAATTGATGTTTAAACATCTGGGCTTAAAACCGCACTTTGAACTTAAACTCACAATTTTTGTAAGTGTGATCGAATGCATTTCTATACTTTCCATATTGTAAGTTTTTATCTGTTAGAAAGTATAGAAATCTATAGCTTTAGTTTTGCGTGTGCATTGACTTGGGACATGAATTGGCCATGTTAATTCTTATGGACATGTTCTCTACCAAGTACAATGTGTTTGCTTTAGGGTTATAGTAGGTAATGGCATCAATCAAATAGGGGAGATTGTCATATGCATGTTTTAACCTCTCCTATTTTGTACTAGATTCTGATTGATACCATAACTTCCCCGTCTATTTTAAGGACTTTAGGACCCTATGTAATGAAGCTTAGACTTCAATTCTTTGGCTAAGTCCATTTTATAGAATAGGGCAATCTTAGACTTGAAGATCCGCACAAGACTCATTGGAAGCAAAGTTGCCGTGCCCAAAGCAAGATTCAAAACCGCCCCCTACGAACCGCACTCAGAATCAGCAAGTGTAGTTCTACCTTGAATCCGCTATTCAACCAACCGTGATGCGGGGGTCCAGCCCTTGAACCGCACCCGTGCGGCTTCATGTGCAACCGCATCCATGGCAACCTCCCCGGTGTAGCATAACCGCATGTCCCTAACCGCATCTCACCAACCGCATTCCAATGATTGGCTACTTGAAGTCTCAACCACTTTTTATCCGTTGGAATCCACGTCAAAGCATGATATCAAAAGTCAACCACCGAATCTTGTCACGTGATTCAATGTCAGTAGAAGATCCTGCAAGGATCTTGAAAAGGGGTGACAGGTGTCCTAACCTCATTGCTTGCACTGGAGCCCGATTCGCCTTTATCCTAGTGCCACTGTACCAAAGGACAAAAAAGTGGTTTCTGGACTAATAGGATTGCATCAAGTACTATCCTTACAACAAATTTCGTAGCCGATCCAACGACTAGTTTCTTTGATGCTTGGGTATAAATACCCCTAATCTTCACCATTTGAAGATTGCTTGAAAAATTGAGAAGTGCCTGTGTCTCATAGAAGCTCAAGCTCGCCTGTAAATTGTTCAACCCTTTGAATCTTCATCTTCATACTTCAAGAAATCATTCCCCACTCGTAGAAGTCAAGCCTTAACACATTCAAGAATCATTGAGCTCTACACTCCTCATGCATTTTAAAGAGCCTTGATCTTGTCTTCTCACAATAACACACCTCATTTGTTCTAATCAAGATAGCATTATACATTTGAGATACACCGGTTATAGTCTAGGATTTGTTCTTCATAGAAAAGATTTTATTGTACTTTGTAATCTCTCAAATACTTAATATAAAATCTCTTAGAAATCCAAGACTAAATCCATCTTGGTAGTGGACGTAGATCGTTTATTTCGATTGAACCACTCCAAATAGCCGTGTTCTTACTTTCTGCATTTATATTTCTTGTGCTTACTAATTATTTATCTTTGTTTCGTTTGATCTCTTTATTTAGTTATCCATTATTGTGAAATAGTGTTTGGAGTTAACAAAGTCAAAACCACACGTGTTTGTAAAACTCGCCTCTTCCCAAAACCGCATATCAAAACCGCATTTTACAAACCGCCTCTAAAACCGCTTTATACTCTATAATTCCGCCTCGTGCATTTTACACTATCACTTGCAGCCTATTATCAATTGCAAGAGGATTTTGTAAGCAAAGAGGTTTAGTTTTTTAAAAAGAGGGCGAAAAATTTCAAACAAGCTATTCACCTCCCCTCTAGCTGTAATTTTCACCCCTTGTTGCCACCTTTGGGACCAACAAAATTAAACTCCTTCATGTCTCTACTCCCGAGCACTCCAACAATACCGAACCCACTAACGTTACCCAAGCCTTGAAAAATCCTATCTCGGCGCAATGCCATGCAACCCGAAGAGTTTGATGTCTTACTTTACAACAATACTTGGGATCTCATTCCTCCATCCCCTCTCAAAATGTCATTGGGTACAAATGGGTATTTCGCATAAAATTCAACCACGATGGGTCCGTATCTCGTCACAAAGCCCGTCTTGTGGCTAAGGGATTTCACCAACGTCCCGGTCTAGATTATTCTGAGACATTCAGTCCCGTAGTCAAGCCTACCACAGTTCGAACTATCCTATCTCTTGCTACGATTAATGGGTGGCCCCTTCGTCAAGTCGATATCAATAATGCTTTCCTCCAAGGTTCCTTAGCTGAGGACGTGTTCATGACTCAACCTCCAGGTTTTGTCAATCTTCCTTGATTCATGCCTAATCCTCATCAAATCATTGCCTTTTATCCAAAAATCAACACAAAATTCAAACCAAAATCATCATTCGCACTTCTGAATATCCAAAATCATAATAATAATCTCATTTGATTATTCAAATATTTTAACAACATATTTTCATTTTCTCCGGTGGTTAGGGTTGTCATATCTCCACCATGTTTTATACTTTATTTTCTTTTTGATTATTAATAAAACTAGTTTTACTCCGTGCGATGCACGAGATCATTATATTTTACTCTAAGACAAAAAATTAAAGAAAAACTACAAAAAAGTGAAATAGATTTATACATTATGGAAAACTTCCTTAAACACTACATTATCAGTACATAGATCAGATTGGTAAGGCTTATCATCGTTACAAATCAATATTTTAAGACCATCAGTTAGTTGGCACTCCAAACAAATCAAATCAAGGTACAAACTCCGTCTCACTTTAAATTACAAAATAATAATTATTAATAAAAAAACTAAATAGAAATATTATTTTTCAAATCTCAAATAAATACTTTAAAAAATATACTTCTATAAAAAATTATATTATTCATTTCAAAAATAAATATTACTTTCGACTCAAAATGAATAACCAAAAATAATACTAAAATTTTTATCCAAAAAAATGAGCATTACATTCTTCGTCCCAATGAATATTTTTAAAAATTAATACTACTTTATTCGCCTCTAAAATTAATGTTTGTAATGTTAGTGCATTCGTCTCAAAATATGACGAAGACACTAACATTAATTTTTGAGGCAAATGAAGCAGTATTATTTTTTAAAATATTCATTGGGATGAAGAAAGTAATGTTAATTTTTTTGAATAAAAAATGTAGTATTATTTTTTGGTTATTCATTTTGAGTCGAAAGTAATATCTATTTTTGAAATGAAGATTATAATTTTTTATAGAAGTATATTTTTTAAAATATTTATTTGAGATGGAAAAAATAATATTTCTATTTAGTTTTCTTTATTAAAAATTATTATTATATAATTCAAAGTGAGACGAAGTTTGTACCTTGGTTTATTTACAATTGTTTTTTGTTTTTTTTTTTGTTTTTTTTTTGCTGGACTGATTGGCCATTTGACCGATTGTTTGGTTTTTTTTTTTGCTGGATCGATTGTGGCCTTACCGATTGTTATTTTTTTTTGCTGGACCGATTGGCATTGGCTGACCGATTGTTTTTTTTTTTTTTGGCTGATCGATTGTTTGTTTGTGTTTTTTATTTTTTGGCTGACCGATTGTGGCCTTGGTTTGTTTGGATCGGTTGTGGGTTGTAGCTTGGTTTGGATCCGTCATCCACTTATTATTGACCGGTCACCATGTCAATGATTTACCGACCCTTGATTTACCGATCATGTTATTATATTTAACAATTAAAATATAATATATAAAAGATTATTTTTCTCCACTTGTTTTCCTTACATCATTTTCTCATTCAAAATATTTTTAAAAAAAGTTTATATTAAGAAATAATGACAATAAACTAAACATGAAATATTCAATGAAAGATTTTTTTCTCACATAATTTCATTTTAAAATTATAAATCCCAAAGCAACTCACTTGAAACTATTTTAAAAAATGACAAACTTTTTAAAACTCGACCGTTGAAACTCGCTACATCGTGTAGCGAGTTTAGTTAAATTAGGGTTTAGAGAATTGACTAATTAACTATAATCAACATGTGACCGATTTAATGTCATTAGCGATGTTGCGATATGGTTCGGTATTAGGATAAACTGATATCATACTAAAATATTTTGGTATATAAAAATCTATATCGTTAGATTTTGGGTTTTATTAGTTCGGTTCTTTTAATTTTCAGTACTCCTGTGCGAATTGCGATGCACGGCAAAATCATGTTATTATTTAACATAATTTTTCTCAAATAATTCAATTTTAAAAATATAAATCCCAAAATAACTCACATTTGAAACTATTTACCAAAATAACCAACTTTTTAGAAATCGCTACACGGTGTAGCGAGTTTATAATTTTTCTGGTTAAAATCGCTACACGGTGTAGCGATTTTAAATTTGCTCAATTTTATTTTAATATTTATGCTATTAAAAAATACTAAAATTTGAAATCGCTACGCCGTCAAATTAATACAGCAGCCAACCAAACCAAAGTCCAAAGTAAAGTTTGTTTGTACTTCGTCTAATTTTAAATTACAAAATAATAATATAAAAATTATGTATTAATAAAGAAAACTAAATAGAAATATTATTTTTTTCATCTCAAATAATTATTTTAAAAAATGTACTTCTATAAAAAATTATATTTTTCATTTCAAAAATAAATATTACTTTCGACTCAAAATGAATAACCAAAAAATAATACTACATTTTTTTTCCAAATAAATGAGCATTACTTCCTTCATCTCAATGAATATTTAAAAAAATAATACTCTTCATTTGCCTCAAAAATTAATGTCATAATCGCTACACCGTGTAGCGATTTTAACCAGAAAAATTATAAACTCGCTACACCGTGTAGCGATTTTCAAAAAGTTGGTCATTTTGACAAATAATTTCAAATGTGAATTATTTTGGGATTAAAATTTTTAAAATTGAATTATTTGAGAAAAGTTTCCACTAAATACTATCGATAACAAATTTATTTAATATTGGTTGATTGGAAAAATACATAATAAATTAACTTATAATTTTTATTAATTATTTTAAACAATTTATCTCTGTAAAATAAAAATATAAAAGCACAACATAAAAGTAATCATTATTATTATGATCATTTATAATTAAAAAAATCTTCACACTAAATTAATTTTCACTAAAAAGATATTGAGAAATTAAAAAGGGAAATTAAGAAAGGATAATTAAAAAATTTATATTTAAAAATAGAATTTTTTTGTGTCCAAATCAAATGAAAATAGTCTCTATTTATAGAGAAAAAAATTATGAATTTTGATGTAAAAATAATTAAAAATAATTAATTTATTATAAAATTATTGAGGTCAAAAAAACAGGGGGAAAAAGAAAAATCTGAAAAAAAATCCAGCCCATCAGAGATAGCCACGTGTCACAGTTTAAAAAAAAAACCCTCCAGCGTACACGTGCCTGTGTAGGCGCGTGTATAAACACGCGCCGCTCTCGCCCACTCATAGCTTTCCGCGTCGAATTTTCTCAAAATATCTTCAATTTCTCTGGACCGATTGGCATTGGCTGACCGATTGTTTGTTTGTTTGTTTTTTTTGGCTTACCGATTGTTTGTTTGTGTTTTTTTTTGCTGACCGATTGTGGCCTTGGTTTGTTTGGATCGGTTGTGGGTTGTGGCCTGGTTTGGATTCGTCATCCACTTATTATTGACCGGTCACCATGTCAATGATTTTCCGACCCTTGATTTATCGATCATGTTATTATATTTAACAATTAAAACTTAATATATAAAAGATTATTTTTCTCCACTTGTTTTCCTTACAACATTTTCTCATTCAAAATATTTTTAAAAAAGTTTATATTAAGAAATAATGACAATAAACTAAACATGAAATATTCAATTTAAGATTTTTTTCTCAAATAATTCTATTTTAAAATTATAAATCCCAAAGCAACTCATTTGAAACTATTTTAAAAAATGACCAACTTTTTAAAACTCGACCGTTGAAACTCGCCACACCGTGTAGCGAGTTTAGTTAAATTAGGGTTTAGAGAATTGGCTAATTAACTGTAATCAACATGTGACCGATTTAATGTCATTAGCGATGTTGCGGTATGATTCGGTATTAGGATAAAACTGATATCATACTGAAATATTTCGGTATATAAAAATCTATATCGTTAGATTTCGGGTTTTATTGGTTCGGTTTTTTGATTTTCAGTACTCCCGTGCGATGCACTGCAAAATCATGTTATTATTTAACATAATTTTTCTCAAATAATTCAATTTTAAAAATATAAATCCCAAAATAACTCACATTTGAAACTATTTGCCAAAATGACCAACTTTTGGAAATTGCTACACGGTGTAGCGAGTTTATAATTTTTCTGGTTAAAATTGCTGCACAGTGTAGCGATTTTAAATTTACTCAATTTTATTTTAATATTTATGCTATTAAAAAAACTAAAATTTGAAATCGCTACACGGCGTAGCGATTTCAAATTAATACAGCAGCCAACCAAACCAAAGTCCAAAGTAAAGTTTGTTTGTACTTCGTCTAACTTTAAATTACAAAATAATAATATAAAAATTATGTATTATTAAAGAAAACTGATGTAAACAAACAGAGGTTATGAGATGAACCGAACGAAAAATCAACAACATTCGTTAACAAGGCACAGCCGTTCTTGTCCTTTAATTCAATTCATAAATCCAAAAACTAAGTTATTCAAAGCCATAAAAGAGTTTAAATACTCACCAAAAACCCTAAAACGAATTGCCCAAGAAATTACCAAATTAACCCTAGTTAAATAAACCAAAACATCAGCACAAAAAGCGTAACAGAATTAGGAAACTGCTGGTGCCGACGTGAGGCGGGCGCCTGGCCTGCAAGGGGGCGGCCGCCTGGGTGGCAGAGGCATACGGTGGCTTGGCCCTTGGTGAGGCGGGCGCTTGGCTTGGAGTGGGGCGGCCGCCTGGTTAACATCAAGTTGTTCATCATCAACTTTGGCCCTTTCAGCATCAGCTCAGCATCAGCCTTGCTCCTTTGCTCCTCATGGGAGCCTATCATTCACCCCCCCTTGAAAAAGACTCGACCACGAGTCGATACCAACAAGGTGCTTCAATAGAAACCCAATCTTGCTCAAGTGAACCCAAAGTAGTCCTCCCGCCTGAAAGATAATTCTCTTGCGATGTGTACTTATTTGCTGCTTGGACCTACTGTGTCGCTCTGATGTGCCATCCACGCTAGACCAGCTGAGGAGTTGATGATTAATGTGGACAGAAGCCTTATCGAAGTCAAGTTTCTTTCGGTAGTGATTAGGGTGCAATGTAACCGTCACTCCATCTTTCGTAAAGGTATAAGTGTTCTTGTAGCCATCATGCTTAACTCTCCGATCAAACAACCACGGACGACCAAGCAATAAATGACACGCCACCATTGGCACTACATCACACCATACATCATCCGAGTAACGTTTGCCAATGGAAAATTGCACCAAACACTGCATGTTTACCTTCAATGAACTCCCCTCGCTCAGCCAAGACAACTTGTACGGTTGTGGGTGTTCTTCCATTTGCAAGCTTAATTTATCAACCATCTCAGTAGAAACGATGTTTTCACAACTACCACCATCAATGATCACGTTGCACACTTTCCCCATGGCAGTGCACTTAGTCCAAAAAATGCTATGACGAAGCCAATCTTCATTTTCCACCTCATTCACATTCAACACCCGTTGAACCACCAATGCCACTCCTTGATCTGCATACACTTCTTCAGTTTCACCACTTGAATCATCTGGTGCTTCATCATAAACGGGTGGACTATCCTCCAATAAAGCAACAACATGTCGGTTGGGACACTCGGCCCTTAAATGACCAATCCCATGACATTTGAAGCACCAAGCTGACTTGGTACCCCTCAAAGCTTCCTGAACTGCACCAAATTTTTCTGCCACTGGTGTTACTGGAACTGTAGGTGTAACCCCCTCAACCTTGCTAGGATTTTCACTACTATGATTACCCGAAAAATTCTTGTGTTGCCAACCATTCACACTCTTCTTTCGCTGCAATTGCTTTTCAACCTTCAAAGCAAGCCTACAAACATCATCATAAGTCCAGTATTGTTGCAGGTGGACAACATCTGAAATATCAGTACGCAATCCCCCAAGAAAATAGGCTACTGTTTGCTCGTCTTCTTCTGCAACATCACTCTTCATCCACAAATGGTCGAACTCATGTATAAACTCCTCTACAGACATATCCCCTTGCCTCAAACTATGATAAGCAAGAAAAGAATCCTGTCTATAGTGTTCCGGAAGAAACTTTTGCCTTAACAATTTATTCATCTTATCCCAAGATTGAGCCTTGGATTTACCCTCTCTCGCCCGTTATTTCTTAACATGTTCCCACCAAATGGAAGCATGATTTTTCAATTTGATTGCAACAACCTTAACCCTATGAGCATCTTTCATAGGTTTTAAATCAAAAATACGTTCAAAGGTATTTAACCAATCAATGAACTCGTCAGGATGAGACTTACCTTCGAATTCCGAAATTTCGATCTTGACACCGATATCCTTCAAAGAGTCTTCCTCATACCTATTATGATGTCCACGATTTCTGGCAAAGGGATTGACTCCCTCGTGATACTCCGTACCCTCGAAAGAATTATCCGAATCAGAACCCATAATCGCCGGTGTCCCCCCACGATTTCTACGATTCTAAACTTGGAGTTGAAGTACCTGAACCTGTCTTCTCAGATCGTCGATCTTAACATCGCCTATATCGCGCTCGCGGTGTTGATCGTCTTTCGGAGGATCCGCTGCACGACCCCTTCCACGACCACTTCTTCCTCCACGAACTCCACGCCCTCGTTCGGCCATCAATTCCTCCGGACAACTGATACCAAATGATGTAAACAAACAGAGGTTATGAGATGAACCGAACGAAAAATCAACAACATTCGTTAACAAGGCACAGCCGTTCTTGTCCTTTAATTCAATTCATAAATCCAAAAACTAAGTTATTCAAAGCCATAAAAGAGTTTAAATACTCACCAAAAACCCTAAAACGAATTGCCCAAGAAAGTACCAAATTAACCCTAATTAAATAAACCAAAACATCAGCGCAAAAAGCGTAACATAATTAGGAAACTGCTGGTGTCGACGTGAGGCGGGCGCCTGGCCTGCAAGGGGGGGGGGGCGCCTGGGTGGCAGAGGCATACGCTGGCTTGGCCCTTGGTGAGGCGGGCGCTTGGCTTGGAGTGGGGCGGCCGCCTGGGTAACAGCAAGTTGTTCAGCATCAGCTTTTGCCCTTTTCAGCATCAGCTCAGCATCAGCCTTGCTCCTTTGCTCCTCATCTGCAGCTGCATCAAAAACTAAATAGAAATATTATTTTTTCCATCTCAAATAAATATTTTAAAAAATGTATTTCTATAAAAAAAATTATATTTTTCATTTCAAAAATAAATATTACTTTCGACTCAAAATGAATAACCAAAAATAATACTACATTTTTTTTCCAAATAAATGAGCATTACTTCATTCGTCTCAATGAATATTTAAAAACATAATACTCTTCATTTGCCTCAAAAATTAATGTCATAATCGCTACACCGTATAGCGATTTTAACCAGAAAAATTATAAACTCGCTACACCGTGTAGCGATTTCTAAAAAGTTGGTCATTTTGGCAAATAATTTCAAATGTGAATTATTTTGGGATTAAAATTTTTAAAATTGAATTATTTGAGAAAAGTTTCCACTAAATACTATCAATAACAAATTTATTTAATATTGGTTGATTGGAAAAATACATAATAAATTAACTTATAATTTTGATTAATTATTTTAAACAATTTATCACTATAAAATAAAAATATAAAAGCACAACATAAAAGTAATCATTATTATTATGATCATTTATAATTAAAAAAAATTCTTCACACTAAATTAATTTTCACTAAAAAGATATTGAGAAATTAAATGGGGAAATTAAGAAAGGATAATTAAGAAATTTATATTTTAAAAATAAGATTTTTTTTTGTCCAAATCAAATGAAAATAGTCTCTATTTATAGAGAAAAAAATTATGAATTTTGGTGTAAAAAAAATTAATTTATTATAAAATTACTGAGGTAAAAAAACGGGGGAAAAAAGAAAAATCTAAAAAAAATCCAGCCAATCAGAGATAGCAACGTGTCACAGTTTTAAAAAAAAAAACCCTCCAGCGTACACGTGCCTGTGTAGGCACGTGTACAACACGCGCCAGTCTCTCGCCCACTCATAGCTTGCCACGTCGAATTTTCTCAAAATATCTTCAATTTTGCAACGACGTGAAATTACTAAAATGCCTTTGGCTTTTGGGGGAAAAGCAAGACTTCTTTGCTTTAATATATACTCCCTCCGTTCCATGATAATATATAAACTTTCCTTTTTGGGCGTCCCACAATAATATATACTTTCCTAAAATGGAAAGGAATATCTTGTTCAATAAACCTAATCTAATAAATAAAAATTAAAAACTAATCTAATCCTCACTAATCACTTTCCGTAGAGTCATCCACATCGTATTGATATTTTGGGTCAAGTGTATCCTCTTCATAAGGCATATCTTGTTCTCTCTTTTTCGATCTAACCCAATCCCCAAGTAATAGTTGATTTTTCAAGTTTTCAACCGTTAGTTGGGAACGTCTTTCATCCGAAACATTTCCTCCAAGAGCCGTTTGGGGGGATTAATAATTAATTCAAAATTTGCAATTTGAATTTCAAATTTCAAAATTTCAAGGTTAGGCGGTTAGTTAGGCGGTTATAACCGCCGGTTAGTTAAACGGTTATAACCGCCGGTTGCCGATTTTTGAAAATCTTAACCTTAACCTAACCGTGTAACCGCCGGTTTCGGTTAAGGCGGTTACGGTTAAGGCGGTTGACGGTTATAGCCGGTTACGGTTACGGTTATTAACCTCCGGTTAGCCGGTTCCGGTTAGATTTTGGACACGTCTAGCTGCTCTTTTTACCCACGAAAATTTTCGTGGGTAATTATACTCAATTATCCACGGAATATTCCGTGGGTAATATTCCGTGAGTAATCAGACAGATTCTAGTAGTGATATAATATTTCCTCCTTAATTTCCGTGCAAAACTCAAAAGTCTATAAAAAGACGGGACGGAGGGAGTATATAGATATATAGATATATGGAGTGTCATCTCCTTTTAGCAAAATAAATAATAATTATTTCTCTTTCTTTTTCCTTGGTTGACTTTCATCCCCTCCCCTCTCCTTATTTACTGGTTGATAATTTTGGAAGTTCCAATAATTTTGACCCAACACTTTTAAAAGTGAAACTAACTTTTGAAACATATAAAAAATAAAGTAATTGAGAATATTTTTACAAAATAAGTAACTCTTTTTCTTAATCCTCGTATCATCACATTTATCTAATTTGAAGACTATTTATTTATCCACGGTACATAAGTAGTTGATCATGCATGCTGAAATACCCTATTCGTCGTGAAAAGACAACTTTTTTCACAAAACACAACTTTAGTAAGCTCAATTATTAGACTACTTTAGTGTTATAGTAAATCATGATATCTAGTAATAATCTAATCTGAACTTAAAATGGTGGTAGAGATGGTATTACGACATTTTTAAAAGATTTTTTATTTTTTGAATTTTTATGTAACTTTACAAATACGTGTCTTTGTATAACTCAAGCTTCAAAATATTTAAAAATAAAAACATATTATAAATATATTTGCATTTAATAAGTTCTAAAATAAGATGAAGTATTGGGTAATAGGTACTTAAAGAAGATAGAATTTGAAATTATCAAAAGTTTTATAATTTATTTTCATAAATATAACTTAAACATTAAGTGATAATAAAATCAAAAGATAAATTTATGATTATGGTTATTATTATTTTTTAACTATTTTTTTTAATAAATATATGTTCATGCAATATTTTTCAAAATGAGATGAAGCATTAGTTGAAACAATGTTTAGATTATCAAAAGTCTTTTCATTATGAATCCTATTATATCAAAAATAAAAACATGTAATGAATATATGTGTATCTGATAGGTCGCTAAAAAGTTGGAACATTGAGTAAAATATTTGAGATTATTTAGTTTTCTAATTTAAAAATATGTACATGTAATAACTTCTAAAGAAACATAAAACTTAAGTTAAATGAGCTTAATATTAACAAAAGACTCGTAATATTTAACTAATACAACTTAAATATCAAATAATGAAAAGATCATGCAGTAAAACAACTAAAAGAATATTACTTAATAAATATAAGTGCATCTAATAATTCATAAGAAGAAGGAATTTGAGATTATCAAAAGTCTCATTATACTTTAATAATGTTTGGATTATCAAAAGTCTCTTCATTATATATCAAAATAATTACAACATAAAAACATTATATAAACAAATGTGTTCTAATAAGTTCTAGAGAAGATGGAACATTAGGTAACAAAAATTTGAGATTATCGAAAATCTCTTAATTTATATTAATAATGTAACTTAATTTAAATGAATTGAATATGTTAAATGATATGAAATCAAAAGTTAAATTTATAATAATAATTATTTATTTATAACAAAAAACGTTTGTTACCTACTCCCTCCGTCCCAGGAATTTATAGACTTTTGGATTTTGCACGGGAATTAAGAAGGAATTATTATATTGAAAGTGTTGTGAGTGTGAAAATAAAATAGGAGAGAGAATGAGTGGAGAGAATAGTAAATTATAATGGTGATGTGAGTATTAAAATAATGTAGGAGAGAGAATGAGTGAAGGGAATAGTAAAGATTCATTTCCATTTTAGGAAAGTATATATTATTGTGGGACGCCCAAAAAGGAAAGTTTATATATTATCATGGGACGGAGGGTGGTATATGTTTATGCAATAAGTCATAAAGGGAGATGAATCATTAGGTAAATAATATGCCAAAATCTAGGGAGAAACGTGTTTCTCCATAAGTTATGGAGAAACGGGTTTCTGGATATCCAGAACCTTTTGAAAGGATATTCAGAAATTTTGTATTGGCCATGACCTTGGCCAAATCTATATCCAGAAATCACTAAAAAGTATATCCAGAAATTAAGAGAAAGAATATCCAGTAATTTTGTATTGACCATGACCTTGGCCAAATCTATATCCAGAAACCAGTGAAAAGTATATCCAGAAAATAGTGAAAAGTATATCCAAAAAAAAGTGAAGGCCATGACCAGAAAGTTGGTATGTGTTTCTGGATATCATGATCAAAGGGTTCTGAATATTCAGAACCTTTGAGACTGATATCCAGAAACACGTTTCTCCATAACTTATGGAGAAACGCGTTTCTTCGGAGACCTACTCAAATAATATTTGGATTATCAAAAGTGTCTTTTTAATAGATCAAATTAAATTAAAAATTAAAACATGCAATAAATATATGTGTATATAATAAGTTCCTATAAGATGAAACATTAGGTAAAATAACTTTGAAATTATCAAAAGCTATCAATGAAACTCAATTTAATTGAATTAAATATGATATGAAATCAAAGTTAGATTTATCATGAATTAACTTTATTTTTTTTTTCATAAAATGTACATGTTATAATTAACTTATAAAGGAATATGAAATTTAAGTTAAATAAGTTTGAGATTATCAAAATATTATATATTGACTTAACAATGGGCGGACCCAAGATCAAAATAGAGGGGGTTAACAAATTACATTACCCAAAAACTTCAAAAAAATAATTATTTATTTCATTACTAACTACATCTATTACAACAAACAAAGAACATGTCAACATTAATTTTACATAGGAGGGTGGGCTGAGCTGATAAGTAGGGGGGTGCACTTAGTAATTTTTTTTTACATGTCAACATTAATTTTGGGGGGGGGGTGTTCACAACCACCCCTTTGGGTGTTCATGTGTCTGCCCCTGGACTTAACTAATAGAAATTCAATATCAAATAATGAATAGGGAAACTCAATGTGCATTAAAACAACTAAAATAACACTATGTAATAAATATAAGTGGTATTAAGTACTAAAAGAAATTAAAACTTGGGATTGTCAAAAGTCTTATAATTTGATTTAATTAATATAAATATTGTATCAAATGAATTTTAAATGATATAAAATCACAAGATAGATTTATCATATTTTTTATTATTTTACTCAAAAGTTCAATAGATTGATGTACCTAAAAGTAAATATACAAAACATTAGATGAAATAATGTTGAAATTAAAAAGTCTCTAACTTAAGCTTTATTAATATAGCTTATATATTATGTGAATTTAATGTTATTTGAAATCAATAAAAAATTATTTCCAGTTAAATTAATTATATCATTAATAATGCATATTAAATATATCGGAAACTAAAAGAAAATTATGTAATAAATATAATTGTATCTAATAAGAACTAAAAAATATGGAATTTTGAATTATCAAAAGTCTCATACTTCAATAATGTTGGGATTATTAAAAGCCTATTTATCATAAATCAAAATTTAAACACAAAAAACATGTAATCAATATATGTGCATCAAATAATTCCCTAAAGAAGATGGAACACATCATAAGGAAAATTGATATTATAAAAAGTCTTATAATTTATATTATTAATTAAAATTAATTGAAATGAATTTAATATGTTAAGTGATATGAAATCAAAAGTTGAATTTATCATATAAGTGTTGTTTTTTAACTAAAATGTTTAACAGTTATATATATGTATATGCAATAAGCCCTAAAGGAAAATGAAACATCAGGTAATATATGTTTGAATTATCAAAAGTCTTCTAATTACGAATCAAATTAAACTAAAAATAAAAACAAGTAATAAATAAATTTGCATCTAATAAGTCCCTAGAAGATGGAACATTAGGTAAAATAAAATTGAGAATATCATAAGTCTCACCAATTTAATTTATGAATAAAATTAATTTAAATAAATTGAATATAATATAATATCAAAGTTAGATTCATCACGAATTAACTGTTTTTAAATATATATATATATATATATATATATATATATATATATATATATATATATATAGGATTAACTTTAATTTATTAAAAAATGTACTCCCTCCATTTCAGTTCAAATTGGAAAAAAAATCGTTATTCGAGGAAATTAAAAAAAAAAGTGTAAAGGGTGTAAATGTTGTGAGTATGAAAAGTGAGGTAAAAGAGAGAAAGTGTGGTATGAAATAATAAATAGTTAGTTGTTGTGATTATGATAAGTGAGTCTCATTATTTATTAAGTATTAAAAACTTACATAAAATGGATTTTGCAATTTCTAATGGAACAACTAATAGGGTAAGTTACTCTTTCTTCATCTTCCCCAAATCTAAAATCTGTCGTTATTTTTTCTTTTTTAATTTCCTTTGTAATCATTCAACAACCACATAATTTTGCGTAATCTCAATCTGTTGTGATTACAATCTATATATTGTGTGGTTGATATTTTTTCCTTTTGTTATATAATAAAATTCTCTCCTTTATGAGAGTCGTTGTTTTCTTTCGTTTGTCGAGCCTATATTTGTTTATTTTTTTGTTTGTTGTTTGTTTCATCTAGGAGTTGCGACGATTCTCGCATTTTCTCACAA
This sequence comes from Adenophora triphylla var. japonica, assembly GCA_022495995.1. Classification (NCBI taxonomy): domain Eukaryota; kingdom Viridiplantae; phylum Streptophyta; class Magnoliopsida; order Asterales; family Campanulaceae; genus Adenophora; species Adenophora triphylla. The sequence continues at coordinate 15,755 of JAFEMH010007319.1, forward strand.
TGAAATGGATGTCATTGTTCTTACATCAGAAGGATGGTTCGTGAATTTTGAAATATTTAGTGGGCGTTTATTCGTCAACCTAAATTATATATATCAAGTGATTAACGGAAAATATTATCCCAAGGGAAATTTTTAAATGTCAAATTGAGACTGTGTCCAAGTTTTACTTGGAGTGCAATCCGAACATTTCAAGATTTAGATCAGAAATATTCTTATTGTTGGTTAATAGATGTATCTGTTATTGATATTTTTGGGGTGAGATTCCGACTTATGTGGAGTGTTCTCTTTTTAAATTGTGAATGCAATTTAATATGATAAGTTTTACAATTTGAAATGGGACAAGGGGAGTACATGTTATAATTTTTAAAGTAATATGAACTTAAGTTTGAGATTATCAAAAGACTTATATTTTGATTTGATTGATACAATTTAAATATCAAATAATAAAAAGACAAAATCATGTATTAAAACAACTAAAATATTCCATAACACAAGCTTTATAATAATTTTATTTTTTCAAAGTCACACATAACATAAGATTTAGATTTTTTTATTTACTTTTATTGACTTAAAAACAATTACAATAAAAAACAAATTAAGTTGATTTCATTTTAATTTTAACTATTAAAATATGACAGAACAACTACTACAATCGAATAAAAAAATATACTTAGATATAAAATCCCGTGCGTAGCACGGTTTGACACTTAGTAGGAGAGAGTATGAGTGAGAGGAATAGTAAGTAGATTGTTATTGTTAGTATAACATGTCGTTCAAATTGAATTCCGTCCCAGACCATGGGTATATGGGGTGGATTTCACGCTTCTTAAGAAATTTTTTAAAAAATGAATAAAAGTTAAATGTGGGATATGAAATAGTAATTAAATATGTGGTAGGAAATAGGAGAGAAAATGTAAAAGTTAAATATGTGGTAGGGAATAGGAGAGAGAATGTAAAAGTTAAAAAAAATTTAATAGGAAAGAGAATGAGTGGGAGGAATAGTAGTTAAATGTGTGGTAGGGAATAGGAGAGAGAATGTATAAGGGTATAATGAATGGTTTTTTTGTAAATATATGGAGTTAATAAGGGTATAAATATATTCAAAAACTTGCCATTTATGGAAATGAACTCTTGATCTGGGACGGACCAAAAGGGAAAGATGAACCCTTGGTCTGGGACGGAGGGAATATAATATATACAACTTCGTCATTTTGGGTAATCTACACTCACGTGTCATTAGGGGTTGAAATGGTTCGGCTTAACTCGATTTGGACAAATTTAGAAGTCAAACCGCTAGTATCGGTTTGGAGATATTTCAAACCGAGCTAAATCATAAAAAAATTCAGACCGAGCTAACCAAACCGCTATGGTTAGGTTTGGTTTGGTCTAAACCGCGATTTGATTTGCGGTTCAGATCACGGTCTAAACCGCGATCTAGACCACGGTCCTAACCGCATTTCAAACCATAATTTTTTTAAAAACCATTTTATGACTAATGAATATAAATATGTACTTAAAATAAATACAAGCATAACTTGATTAAGAATAAGTACTTAGAATATAAATAAGTTTACAAGCAATATTTCAACTAAAACTGTGCAAGGAAAACTAGAGCTATCAAGAAAAACTCTACTATTTATATCAAGCTTAAAGATTAAGAATCAATGCAAGTGGCCACCCATTTTTCGCAGCTTGATCAAGGATGGAACAGTATGACTAAGTACCTGAATTCATGATTTGTGATACCCAAAAGTTAATTCAAGTTTGACTACAGAAAGAATACATAAAAATGACTTGCCTTATAAAGAGCACGCCAATGTAATCACAGTACATAGATTGGACAAAATTAAATGTAAACATAAGGTAAGCCAGGAAAGAATACATAATTCTTGCGGTTCCATTTCACGGCTCGATTTTACGGTTCGGTTTCACGGTTCAAACCGCGGTTCGGTCTTAAACGGTTTGACTCGATTCAGTTTAGGGGTGCCAAACCCCAAGCTGAACTGAACCACATGATTTGTTAATTTCTCAAATCGAGCTAAACCACTTATTTCTAAAAACCAAACCAAATCGCGATTTGAATCAAACCATTTCCACCCCTACGTGTCATAGATAAAAAAGAAAATAAGTCTACACTCATATGGGATGAGGGAGTATACTTTCTATTATAGGAGTATAAAATTCCCACGCACTCCACATACACTCCACCTACAGTAGAAACTCTATAAATTAATGTTGTTGGGAACATCAAAATTTATTAATTAAGCGAGATATTAATTGACCGATAAATTAATAATTATTAATTGACCGATAAATTAATAATTATTAATTTATATACTCCTCCTTCCCACGTGATTGTACAATTATTTCTTTTTATATCCGCCCCACGTGCGTGTATACTTTTCAAAATGACAAAGTTTTTTTTTATATTCAATGATACCCACATGTCATATTTTATTTTTTATACTCACAAATTCACAATACCTCCCACGCTTATTGTCTTTTCTCTTATTATATTATTATTATTACTTAATTATTATGTCCAAAATTAATTTTGGTCCAAACTCACATGGGACATGGGACGAAGAAATTATTTATTAATATCTTATTAACTTATAAATAATGAATTACACAATTTTTAACCGACGATGAAGAAACAATTGAAAGCTTTATGAGAACCGATAAAAAATGGGGAACAAGATAATGAAAGTTCAACAATAGAGTCAGCCCCCTTCACGAAATAAATGAGGCTATTAAAGTTGCTGGTTTATGAGAAAACAACGGCAGGAATTGTTACGATGATAAAAAAAAAAAAAAAAAAAAAAAAATTAGAGATGAAATTTAGCGTGATATTGATTTTAACAAAAAACAGAAAACAATTGAATTATTTTCCAAAAAATCTTTATATATATATAATTATTAAATTGTAGTATTTCATATGAGGTTTATATAGGTAATAAATGTTAGACAAAATCTATACAATTGAGCACAAATGAGAAAAGAATTACAATGAATTGAAATATAATATACACCATAAAAATAATAAAGAGAAAATCGTAAATTCATTGCCTTGAGTTTGCTTGAATCCGTGCTGTAACCTCCTTGAATTGTCATCTTGAATTTGCTTGAATTCGAGTCGTGTGTGACACACTCTCCTTAAGACTAATTCGCCCCCTCACTACGAGTGCTCGAGGTCTTCAATGGACGTTAGTCTCCCAGGATAAAACGGATGAACCAGAACAACTTTGCACTTAAAGTTTTTCGGCGAATTTCACTATGCTTAAACAAAATCACCACTCAAAACTAATCTAGGAGGCCAAAGAAAAAGATGAACAAATTGCAAAGAGGAGGAGGAAGATTGAAGGAAAAATTTCTCTAATTTCATTTTGTGAGTTTTTCAAAAAATTGTTCCATCCAAAAGTCATCCAAATTAATCTATATTATATGGGAGTCAATCCTTGTGTTTATGGGGTTTTAATCCACAATTTGTAACCCCAAACTCATGGTATGCTCCCAATTAATTAAGCAATTTATTTTGGGACTCTTGGTATGTCAATGGTGGGATTAACTTTTGAAAGTTACTTTTTCAACCCACCTACTTTGAATTCATTATATCTTTCTCACCCAATATAAAATTGGACATCTAGATATACCATTCCAATGTTCCTACAAAGTGGAACATACACCCACAATAATCTTTGTCGAACGACAAACGATTCATTTAAGGAAAATACACAATTTCCTTCACAAACAATAATTTTTTCCAACAATCCCCCACATGAAGGAAATTGATGACGAGTTTGGTGATAGAGTTCGGCAGACGAAAACTTGCATACGATAGTTGTGGAAAAAAGCCCATTGAACTTTCGCTCGTACAAGCATATTTACTCTACTCGCAAATCGATAGACGCGATGTCATTGAATCGTTATGCTTTTTGTGTAGCCGATCATATGCTTGACACAAGTAACGTCCTAACATAGTTCAATTCCCATAGCTATGTTCATTCATGGCCCTGAACATACGCCTGGTTCTGTGAGAGGGTATAAGAATTGAGCCTCACACAATTTTCCTCGAAGCGGCCCCACTTCTCTCTCACATAGGTGATTTCTTAAAGGTAACCCGTATTACCCCGCTCGAAATTTCGACGCGTAAGAATCATTTAAAGTCATAAGCTTATCCTTGTCCTTTTGGGATGTCACTAACAGGAATGGACTTGGGGTTTGTTCCCCCACAGTGACGCTGCAAGTCTTTTAACAGTTAGGTTGTCCCATTGAATCTAGTTCTTGGGATCTCCAGTCATCTAGATTGGATTTTTCGCTGTGTTTAACTTTTAAGAGACTTACGTCTCATTCCCCTCATCGAACTTTCAACTAACTCTCTATTTAACCCTTTGGTTAACGGATCCGTTTTTTATTTGACTTCGCATTGTCAAATTAGTTGAGAGTAGTTGTTTAATGCTATTATGTCTTAGACATAAATGTCTAGATTACCATTACACACATTGCTATATGTCTTTTCAATCATAAATTGACTTTAGCAATATACCATCTTGCTAACACAAGCTTTATCCATTTGATACTTGTTAACTCAAATTTATTTAAATCTCAGTTATTCCATATTGATCATTTCAAAAATTTCAAGAATATCCACCTAATGACTTGTTTAACAACAAGTATATTAGTTTTCCTTGAATTTGAATCAACAGATCAAATTGACTAGAATTTTCCTTAGTTAACATATCGCTTTTGAATTTAATTAACAAAGTGACGTAGTCACTCTTGTTTAAATCCACACAATCAAACCTTTGATGTCATTATCTTTGTACTTGTCTCAAGTCATACAATGACTTTACAAACTAGCACATTTTCTTCTAGGTTCCATTTCTTGAACCGTTTCAACACTTTGATATGTTTCATTCAAAGTATCATATATTCACTTCCAAGAATTTGACATCAATACTTGATTTCCATTGATTTTATTTTCTTTTGATTTTTATATATATTCAAACTTATTGAATCATATATAACAAACAAATATGCACAATTGTTATGAACAAAACTCTTGAAACATAATCCACCATTTAGTAACCAAATTCAATTTCTTTGGTAATTGGACTTGCTACTTTGCGAAACACCCCCACATTAACAAGTGTACGTAGGCCTACGTTTCCATACTTCATATGGACATCTCATTATTTTCTTGGGGAAACCTCTCTAAAAGGTAATTAATTATTTTCCAAAGTATACTCACCCCCACATTTTCGGAGTAGTCCCAAAATTAGCAATAATGCCAATTTTCATTATTAACACTATTTGATCATGGTGTACATTGTGGACACTTTGTTTCATTGTTCATGTACAACAAACCCCTCGGGTTGTTCTATGCAAATTTTCTCTTCTAAATCGACATTTAGAAAGGTTATTTACATCCATTTGATGTATTTCAAATTCTGCTATGCAGCAATTGCAAATACAACTCTTTATTCTCGTGATGAGAGAATAAGTAAAAAAAATACTCAAGGTCTTCATTTTTCTTGTAATCCTCAATTACAAGTTTAGCCTTGTACTCATTGATTATTCCATCAGTCTTCATTTCCTTTTTGAAAATTCACTTATATGCTAGTGATTTACTACTCGAAGGTAAATCCACTAGTTTCAAAGTGTGATTTTTCAAGATGGAATCAATCTCACTTTTAATGGCCTCTTTCCACAAAGATCCTTCCAAAGAGCTCAATGTCTTTATAACTTTGTGATTCATTTTCTAGCATGGAGGTTAGAATATCCGGGCCATAGAATTTTCTTATCCTACCTCATTTGCTATGTCGAGGTCATGCCTCTTCTTTATCATTCCTCATGATAAGTTTCTTCTTCTTCTATTGAATCATGAATCCGTTTAAATGAGTTTTCTCCATCTCTTAATTTATACGGAAACATATTCTTAAAGAAAGAAGCGCTTCATGATTCCATTATAGAATTCTTGAATCACAACTATTGTAAGCATACCCAACCATATGCAATCAATAGTATTTGATGTAACATATACACAAACTACATTTAGTTGTGTTTTATCACTACCTCTTTATTAAGTTGATTTCCAACTTTTTTTTTAAAGAGATAAGATTCAACATTTTTCTTTTCAGCAAGAAAAGTTAAAGGTAAAACTTACATTTTACCATCATCTATGTGAATAATATTCACATCTCAATACTCACATCTCAAGAATCAATATGCCTTGATTATAACTTCAAGCACATGCTATGATGGGTCTTGTTTGTATCTATTTTGACCATATAACGAGATTCAATCTCATTATTGATCACTTGAACACCCTTCCGTTTCATTCATTTAAACATCATGAACGACATCACAGTTGTCTCTCAAGACACAAGGTATATGTTCAACTTTTCAAACAAGATTGACTTTTTAAACACGTTTGACTTTTCAAACGATTTTTACATTTCAAACAAGTTTGACCAACTTTGTTTTTGTATTAAGCATTTCGGCATGCTTCATCACATTTTCTTTCGCCACAAAAGTGTTAGAAAGTTCTTCTCCGAATCTTTATTCTCTTTTCCAACACAATACGAATAGCAAGCACCTTAACATTCATTTTACTCATTAATGTTTAAGGTGATTCTTGAAATCTTTCCAAGTAGGAAGCGATTTCTCAATTATTTCTGTCACTTGAAAATTTCACTCAACACCATTCATTCGACATGGTTTTCAAGAAAAATATTTTCAATTCTTCCATTAACCTTTTCTATTTCTTCATGGAAAACTATTTCCACTTCTTTCATATGATTTTTAATTTCATTTATGGAGTCTACTATTTAAAATCAAGAAAGCGGATTACGATGATTTTCAATGTACCCGTATTCTCAATTTTATATTTATAGTTCAACGACTCCCACAAATGTTTTGCCATTTACTTGGTACTATATATGATTTATAATGAATCCGACAATTCATTAAGTATATAGTTCCGATAAAGAAAATTCACATGCTTCAACCGCACTCTCGGCTTGAACATCCATCACATTTTCACCCAACTTTGTAGCATCTTTCAAAAGAAATCTCTCTAATTTCAAGGTGGTCAAGTAGAACATCTTTTGTTGCCATCACTTAAAGTCGAGGCCAACAAAATTTTCTAACTTCTCACTATGGTGATCCGATATATTTGGAACAACCACATTTCATTGGAGATTTGTCTCTACACAAACCAACCATTGGCTTTAATTTTTAACAATTATAACTTTGTTGTTAAAAATATAAATATCTAAATTAATTAGAGAATTAACTCCAAGAATAAATTGCTAATTCAATAGGAGAATTAACACAATTTATTTCTTATAACCACTCATATTTATAAACCTCTAAATTCCTTAATGGAATTATAATTGAAGGTTAATTATTCCAAAACTTTAAAGGTCTCATCTTGGAGCACTTCTAAATTAGAGAAAAACACATTCTCATTTACAAAATACACAATTTCTTTTAGAAATTTTCATTCTAAATATTTTGTGTTATTTGTCGTCATCACCAACAATAAGATTTAACAACTTCCTTCAAGAAGTCTTATTGTTTTTATCTTTATGACATTAGTCACATATTCTCCCAATAGGTTTTAACAACTTCTTTCAAGAAGCCCTATGGTTTTTGTTCTTGTAACATTTTTCAATGTTCACAACAATGGAATTTAACAACTTCTTTCAAGAAGCTCCATTTTTATTTTTGTGACTTTTATCACTATTGACACTAATAGGATTTAACAACTCCGTTCAAGAAGCCCTATCATCTTTGTCAATAGATTATTGAAAATATGCAACGTTAAAGAAATACATCTTTCAACGTTCATCTTCTCAACTTAGTTCAACGAACTTTTCGTTAACGTTAAAGATTACTTCTTTACCCGTTAATATTCTCAACTTAGTTCCAACGAACTTTTCATTTATAAAATGCAACGTTAAAGACTAAATCTTTACCCGTTCATTTTCTCAACATAGTTCCATTGAACTATTCATTTCACAATATGATTCTTGTGAATCATAAGAACGTTAAAGATGACATCTTTAACCGTTCATTTCCTCAATTTAGTTCAAACGAACTTTCAGTTTTTTTCTCACTATGATTTCCATGAATCATAAGAGATCTATCATCCATTGTATAAACACTAGAAGTGGTATCACCACAACTATTTTACACAATCGTTTCAACATCCTTGATGTTCATCCGTTAATTCACTATAAGTTCAAGTAATTAATTTAGCCTTAAAAACTGTTCTGTTCTGGAATTTTTATCTCCATCTTCACATAATAACTTTCCGATCCCACCGTCCAGAATATTCTTCTATGAGTCAGGAACATGCCCATCAAATTTGAGCTCAATCCAACGGTTAACGAACCGATAAATGAAGTTTTTCCACAGATGGTCATAGAAAATCTTGTTGTGAATATAGCCCTCCACAGCCCAAGCAAACCACAAGAATAATAATCGCACACAAACAAAGCACAAGAAATAAAAAAACAGAGAAAAGACACAAGAAATTGTTAACCCAGTTCATCAATTTGATTGGCTACGTCTGGGGGCACTACCAAGCCAGGATCTTGCACTATGATATGTAAATTTTTGTTACAATGAGAAAGGGGGCGGAACATTGCTTATATATGACCTAGGAAACAAACCAAACCCTAGACCAAGAAGGAAAAATGGACTGCTGAAAAATGGGCCGAGCGCGGCCGCCCTCCAGGCCTGCGCGGTCGCGCTACTGTCCAGAAGATCCAACGCCTTTGACAAAACCTCCAGCGCGGTCGCCCTCCCTTTCAGCGCGGTCGCCCTCGAAGAATTCCCACCGAGCCACATGTTTCTGTCCAAGAGCGCGGTCGCGCACGACATAAGCGCGGCCGCTCTTGAGTCCAGAAACCCCTGACGAAATTCTTCCCTTTTGCTCCAAAGTCTAGTCCGGTTGGTCCTCTATCCCAACAATCTCCCACCTAGAGATCAACCACACATATAAGCCCCGTATTCGTTCTTCAACTCATCCTTGGTGTCCTCCTAGTGCTCACCTCGATCATGGTAGTGCCATCCTCCTCTTCTATCCTTCAAGCCCAATTGAAGCTTTGCACAGCTTCAATTTCTCAAGGTTCACAACCTTTGTCAGCATGTCAGCCGGGTTCTCTGATCTCAATATCTTCTCTAGCCTTAAAATCTTCTCCTCCAAGAGATGTCTGATGTAGTGAAACCTCAGTTCAATGTTCTTCGTCCTCGAATGAAACGCGGGATTTCTAGCCAAGTGAATTGCACTCAGACTGTCACTGTAGAGAACGTTACCACTTCGCGTCTTCCCAAGTTCACCCAAGAAGTTCTGCAGCCATACCATCTCTTTACTTGCTTTTGTCACTGCCACATATTCTGCTTCTGTAGTCGACTGAGCCACGATCTTCTGCAATTTGGAAGCCCAGGAGATTGTCGTACCACCCAATGTAAACACATAGCCCGTAGTACTTCTCCTCTTATCAAGATCACTCGATGCCAAGTCCGCATCAACATAACCCGCTAACACCACTTCCTTGCTCGAGAAACACAGAGCCTTACCAGCAGTACCCTTCAAGTAACGCAGGATCCACTTAACCGCTTCCCAATGTTGCTTTCCTGGATTGCCCATGAACCGGTTGACTACTCCCACCGCATGTGCAATGTCCGGCCTTGTACACACCATTACATACATGAGACTCCCCACTGCTGAAGCATATGGAGTTCTCTCCATCTTGTCACGCTCCTCCTTGCCCATAGGTGAGTTCTTCTCGGATAGCTTGAAGTGCATACCCAATGGCGTCCCTGTTGGCTTCGCCTCTTCTATACAAAACCTTGCTAAGACTTTCTCAACGTATTCTGCTTGTGAAAGAACCAACTTGCCCGACTCCCTATCCCAATCAATCCGCATGCCCAAGATTTTTCTGGCCTCTCCCAAATCCTTCATCTCGAACCGTTCTGACAACTGAGTCTTCAACCTGTTTACCTCTCTACTGCTAGAGCCCGCTATTAGCATGTCGTCCACATATAACAGCAAGATAATATACCCATTGTCCGTGTTCTTGAAGTAGCAACAATGATCCGCTTCACATCTGATAAAATCAATGTCATGCATGAATCCATCAAACTTCCTGTACCACTGCCTAGGAGCTTGTTTAAGGCCATACAAGCTCTTAGTCAATCTGCAAACTAGCTCCTCGCTACCCTTAGACAAGTAACCCTCTGGCTGTATCATGTAAATTTCTTCCTCCAAGTCCCCATGAAGAAAGTCTGTCTTCACTACTATCCCCAGAACCATTCTGATAGTGGTCATCTTCACAACCGGAGTGAATAACTCGGTGTAGTCAATACCGTACTTTTGCTGAAACCCTTTTACAACCAGTCTTGCCTTGTAGCGCTTGCTACCGTCTGCTTCCTCCTTGATCCTATAAACCCACTTGTTATGCAGTGCCTTCTTCCCCTTAGGTAGTTCAGTCAACTCCCAAGTTTTGTTGGCCTTCAATGAGTCCATCTCATCATCCATCGCAGCTTTCCACTTGTTACAAGGTGCACTACGAACAGCCTCCGCATAACATTCCGGTTTCCCATTATCTGTCAAAAGCAAATAATAATTGGATGGAGTATACCTGTCAGGCGATCCACGCAACCTGCTGGATCTACGCAGCGGAATATCCGGTTCTGGAGTATGTGGTTCATCTTCAGTGACCTCCTGACCATGGTCATCATGAACCGTTCTGCTCCCACCCGAGTTTGGAATATCCACCTCTACAATTTCCGGTTCCGAACTAGTGTCATCAGATGCCCCCTTTCTGTCCTTGTATAATACCTGTTCATTGAATACCACATCTCGACTACGAATAACTTTATGGTTATGGTCATCCCAAAACTTATACCCGAATTCATCCCCGCCATACCCAATAAATGTACACTTAACAAATTTTGCATCTTATTTTGTTCTCAGCAGAATCAACATGAACATAAAAAACGCAGCCAAATATGCGAAGAAAGGACAGATTTACCTGCTTGCCACTCCAAGCTTCCTCTGGAATTCCATTCCCCAATGGTACCGATGGTCCCCGATTGATCAAGAAAGCTGCGGTGTCAACTGCATATGCCCAAAACGTCTTCGGAAGTCCACACTTCAATCTCATACTTCTAGCCCGCTCGTTCAATGTTCTGTTCATCCTCTCTGCTACCCCGTTGAGTTGTGGTGTCCGCTTTGGAGTCTTCTCCATACGAATACCATTCGCAGCACAGTATTCCCTAAACTCCCCGAGCTCATACTCCCCACCATTGTCTGATCTCAAGCACTTAACAGATTTTGCTTCTAATTTTGTTCTCTCAGCAGAATCAACATGAACATAAAAAACGCAGCCAAATATGCGAAGAAAGGACAGATTTACCTGCATATTTTGTTCTCTCACATAGGTGATTTCTTAAAGGTAACCCGTATTACCCCGCTCGAAATTTCGACGCGTAAGAATCATTAAAAGCCATAAGCTTATCCTTGTCCTTTTGGGATGTCACTAACAGGAATGGACTTGGGGTTAGTTCCCGCACAATGACGCTGCAAGTCTTTTAACAGTTAGGTTGTCCCATTGAATCTAGTTCTTGGGATCTCCAGTCATCTAGATTGGATTTTCCGCTGTGTTTAACTTTTAAGAGACTTACGTCTCATTCCCCTCATCGAACTTTCAACTAACTCTCTATTTAACCCTTTGGTTAACGGATCCGTTTTTCATTTGACTTCGCATTGTCAAATTAGTTGAGAGTAGTTGTTTAATGGTATTATGTCTTAGACATAAATGTCTAGATTACCATTACACACATTGCTATATGTCTTTTCAATCATAAATTGACTTTAGCAATATACCATCTTGCTAACACAAGCTTTATCCATTTGATACTTGTTAACTCAAATTTATTTAAATCTCAGTTATTCCATATTGATCATTTCAAAAATTTCAAGAATATCCACCTAATGACTTGTTTAACAACAAGTATATTAGTTTTCCTTGAATTTGAATCAACATATCAAATTGACTAGAATTTTCCTTAGTTAACATATCGCTTTTGAATTTAATTAACAAAGTGACGTAGTCACTCTTGTTTAAATCCACACAATCAAACCTTTGATGTCATTATCTTTGTACTTGTCTCAAGTCATACAATGACTTTACAAACTAGCACATTTTCTTCTAGGTTCCATTTCTTGAACCGTTTCAACACTTTAATCTGTTTCATTCAAAGTATCATATATTCACTTCCAAGAATTTGACATCAATACTTGATTTCCATTGATTTCATTTTCTTTTGATTTTTATATATATTCAAACTTATTGAATCATATATAACAAACAAATATGCACAATTGTTATGAACAAAACTCTTGAAACATAATCCACCATTTAGTAACCAAATTCAATTTCTTTGGTAATTGGACTTGCTACTTTGCGAAACACCCCCACATTAACAAGTGTACGTAGGCCTACGTTTCCATACTTCATATGGACATCTCATTATTTTCTTGGGGAAACCTCTCTAAAAGGTAATTAATTATTTTCCAAAGTATACTCACCCCCACATTTTCGGAGTAGTCCCAAAATTAGCAATAATGCCAATTTTCATTATTAACACCATTTGATCATGGTGTACATTGTGGACACTTTGTTTCATTGTTCATGTACAACAAACCCCTCGGGTTGTTCTATATAAATTTTCTCTTTTAAATCGACATTTAGAAAGGTTATTTACATCCATTTGATGTATTTCAAATTCTGCTATGCAGCAATTGCAAATACAAATTTTTATTCTCGTGATGAGAGAATAAGTAAAAAAAAAATACTCAAGGTCTTCATTTTTCTTGTAATCCTTAATTACAAGTTTAGCCTTGTACTCATTGATTATTCCATCAGTCTTCATTTCCTTTTTGAAAATTCACTTATATGCTAGTGATTTACTACTCGAAGGTAAATCCACTAGTTTCAAAGTGTGATTTTCCAAGATGGAATCAATCTCACTTTTAATGGCCTCTTTCCACAAAGATCCTTCCAAAGAGCTCAATGTCTTTATAACTTTGTGATTCATTTTCTAGCATGGAGGTTAGAATATTCGGGCCATAGAATTTTCTTATCCTACCTCATTTGCTATGTCGAGGTCATGCCTCTTCTTTATCATTCCTCATGATAAGTTTCTTCTTCTTCTATTGAATCATGAATCCGTTTAAATGAGTTTTCTCCATCTCTTAATTTATACGGAAACATATTCTTAAAGAAAGAAGCGCTTCATGATTCCATTATAGAATTCTTGAATCACAACTATTGTAAGCATACCCAACCATATGCAATCAATAGTATTTGATGTAACATATACACAAACTACATTTAGTTGTGTTTTATCACTACCTCTTTATTAAGTTGATTTCCAACTTTTTTTTTAAAGAGATAAGATTCAACATTTTTCTTTTTAGCAAGAAAAGTTAAAGGTAAAACTTACATTTTACCATCATCTATGTGAATAATATTCACATCTCAATATTCACATCTCAAGAATCAATATGCCTTGATTATAACTTCAAGCACATGCTATGATGGGTCTTGTTTGTATCTATTTTGACCATATAACGAGATTCAATCTCATTATTGATCACTTGAACACCCTTCCGTTTCATTCATTTAAACATCATGAATGACATCACAGTTGTCTCTCAAGACACAAGGTATATGTTCAACTTTTCAAACAAGATTGACTTTTTAAACACGTTTGACTTTTCAAACGATTTTTACATTTCAAACAAGTTTGACCAACTTTGTTTTTGTATTAAGCATTTCGGCATGCTTCATCACATTTTCTTTCGCCACAAAAGTGTTAGAAAGTTCTTCTCCGAATCTTTATTCTCTTTTCCAACACAATACGAATAGCAAGCACCTTAACATTCATTTTACTCATTAATGTTTAAGGTGATTCTTGAAATCTTTCCAAGTAGGAAGCGATTTCTCAATTATTTCTGTCACTTGGAAATTTCACTCAACACCATTCATTCGACATGGTTTTCAAGAAAAATATTTTCAATTCTTCCATTAACCTTTTCTATTTCTTCATGGAAAACTATTTCCACTTCTTCCATATGATTTTTAATTTCATTTATGGAGTCTACTATTTAAAATCAAGAAAGCGGATTACGATGATTTTCAATGTACCCGTATTCTCGATTTTATATTTATAGTTCAACGACTCCCACAAATGTTTTGCCATTTTCTTGGTACTATATATGATTTATAATGAATCCGACAATTCATTAAGTATATAGTTCCGATAAAGAAAATTCACATGCTTCAACCGCACTCACGGCTTGAACATCCATCACATTTTCACCCAACTTTGTAGCATCTTCCAAAAGAAATCTCTCTAATTTCAAGGTGGTCAAGTAGAACATCTTTTGTTGCCATCACTTAAAGTTGAGGCCAACAAAATTTTCTAACTTCTCACTATGGTGATCCGATATATTTAGAACAACCACATTTCATTGGAGATTTGTCTCTACACAAACCAACCATTGGCTTTAATTTTTAACAATTATAACTTTGTTGTTAAAAATATAACTCTCTAAATTAATTAGAGAATTAACTCCAAGAATAAATTGCTAATTCAATAGGAGAATTAACACAATTTATTTCTTATAACCACTCATATTTATAAACCTTTAAATTCCTTAATGGAATTATAATTGAAGGTTAATTATTCCAAAACTTTAAAGGTCTCATCTTGGAGCACCTCTAAATTAGAGAAAAACACATTCTCATTTACAAAATACACAATTTCTTTTAGAAATTTTCATTCTAAATATTTTGTGTTATTTGTCATCATCACCAACAATAAGATTTAACAACTTCCTTCAAGAAGTCTTATTGTTTTTATCTTTATGACATTAGTCACATATTCTCCCAATAGATTTTAACAACTTCTTTCAAGAAGGCCTAAGGTTTTTGTTCTTGTAACATTTTTCAATGTTCACAACAATGGAATTTAACAACTTCTTTCAAGAAGCTTCATTTTTATTTTTGTGACTTTTATCACTATTGACACTAATAGGATTTAACAACTCCGTTCAAGAAGCCCTATCACCTTTGTCAATAGATTATTGAAAATATGAAACGTTAAAGAAATACATCTTTCAACGTTCATCTTCTCAACTTAGTTCAACGAACTTTTCGTTAACGTTAAAGATTACTTCTTTACCCGTTAATATTCTCAACTTAGTTCCAACGAACTTTTCATTTATAAAATGCAACGTTAAAGACTAAATCTTTACCCGTTCATTTTCTCAACATAGTTCCAATGAACTATTCATTTCACAATATGATTCTTGTGAATCATAAGAACGTTAAAGATGACATCTTTAACCGTTCATTTCCTCAATTTAGTTCAAACGAACTTTCAATTTTTTTCTCACTATGATTTCCATGAATCATAAGAGATCTATCATCCATTGTATAAACACTAGAAGTGGCATCACCACAACTATTTTACACAATCGTTTCAACATCCTTGATGTTCATCTGTTAATTCACTATAAGTTCAAGTAATTAATTTAGCCTTAAAACTGTTCTGTTCTGGAATTTTTATCTCCATCTTCACATAATAACTTTCCGATCCCACCGTCCAGAATATTCTTCTATGAGTCAGGAACATGCCCATCAAATTTGAGCACAATCCAACGGTTAACGAACCGATAAATGAAGTTTTTCCACAGATGGTCATAGAAAATCTTGTTGTGAATATAGCCCTCCACAGCCCAAGCAAACCACAAGAATAATAATCGCACACAAACAAAGCACAAGAAATCAAAAAACACAGAAAAGACACAAGAAATTGTTAACCCAGTTCACCAATTTGATTGGCTATGTCTGGGGGCACTACCAAGCCAGGATCTTGCACTATGATATGTAAATTTTTGTTACAATGAGAAAGGGGGCGGAACATTGCTTATATATGACCTAGGAAACAAACCAAACCCTAGACCAAGAAGGAAAAACGGACTGCTGAAAAACGGGCCGAGCGCGGCCGCCCTCCAGGCCTGCGCGGTCGCGCTACATCACCGTAAGATCCAACGCCTTTGACAAAACCTCCGGCGCGGTCGCCCTCCTTTCGGGCGGTCGCCCTCGAAGAATTCCCACCGAGCCACATGTTTCTGTCCAAGAGCGCGGTCGCGCACAATATAAGCGCGGCCGCTCTTGAGTCCAGAAACCCCTGACGAAATTCTTCCCTTTTGCTCCAAAGTCTAGTCCGGTTGGTCCTATATCCCAACAATCTCCCACCTAGAGATCAACCACACATATAAGCCCCGTATCCGTTCTTCAACTCATCCTTGGTGTCCTCCTAGTGCTTACCTCGATCATGGTAGTGCCATCCTCCTCTTCTATCCTTCAAGCCCAATTGAAGCTTTGCACAACTTCAATTTCTCAAGGTTCACAACCTTTGTCAGCATGTCAGCCGGGTTCTCTGATCTCAATATCTTCTCTAGCCTTAAAATCTTCTCCTCCAAGAGATGTCTGATGTAGTGAAACCTCAGTTCAATGTGCTTCGTCCTCGAATGAAACGCGGGATTTCTAGCCAAGTGAATTGCACTCAGACTGTCACTGTAGAGAACGTTACCACTTCGCGTCTTCCCAAGTTCACCCAAGAAGTTCTGCAGCCATACCATCTCTTTACTTGCTTTTGTCACTGCCACATATTCTGCTTCTGTAGTCGACTGAGCCACGATCTTCTGCAATTTGGAAGCCCAGGAGATTGCCGTACCACCCAATGTAAACACATAGCCCATAGTACTTCTCCTCTTATCAAGATCACTCGATGCCAAGTCCGCATCAACATAACCCGCTAACACCACTTCCTTGCTCGAGAAACACAGAGCCTTACCAAGTGCATTCTTCAAGTAACGCAGGATCCACTTAACCGCTTCCCAATGTTGCTTTCCTGGATTGCCCATGAACCGGTTGACTACTCCCACCGCATGTGCAATGTCCGGCCTTGTACACACCATTGCATACATGAGACTCCCCACTGCTGAAGCATATGGAGTTCTCTCCATCTTGTCACGCTCCTCCTTGCCCATATGTGAGTTCTTCTCGGATAGCTTGAAGTGCATACCCAATGGCGTCCCTGTTGGCTTCGCCTCTTCCATACAAAACCTTGCTAAGACTTTCTCAACGTATTCTGCTTGTGAAAGAACCAACTTGCCCGACTCCCTATCCTACCAATCCGCATGCCCAAGATTTTTCTCGGCCTCTCCCAAATCCTTCATCTCGAACTGCGTTCGACAACCGAGTCTTCAACCTGTTTACCTCTACCGCTAGAGCCCGCTATTAGCATGTCGTCCACATATAACAAAGAAGATAATATACCCATTATCCGTGTTCTTGAAGTAGCAACAATGATCCGCTTCACATCTCGATAAAATCAATGTCATGCATGAATCCATCAAACTTCTGTACCACGCCTAGGAGCTTGTTTAAGGCCATACAAGCTCTTAGTCAATTCGCAAACTAGCTCCTCGCTACCCTTAGACAAGTAACCCTCTCGTTGTATCATGTAAATTTCTTCCTCCAAGTCCCTATGAAGAAAGGTCATCTTCATATCCATCTCTTCAAGCAACAAGTTGTCCGCCACTACTATCCCTAGAACCATTCTGATAGTGGTCATCTTCACAACCGGAGTGAATACCTTGGTGTAGTCAATACCGTACTTTTGCTGAAACCCTTTTACAACCAGTCTTGCCTTGTAGCGCTTGCTACCGTCTGCTTCCTCCTTGATCCTGTAAACCCACTTGTTATGCAGTGCCTTCTTCCCCTTAGGTAGTTCAGTCAACTCCCAAGTTTTGTTGGCCTTCAATGAGTCCATCTCATCATCCATCGCAGCTTTCCACTTGTTACAAGGTGCACTACGAGTGAAACCTCCGCATAACATTCCGGCTCCCCATTATCTGTCAACAGCAAATAATAATTGGATGGAGTATACATGGGCGATCCACGCAACCTGCTGGATCTCTACGCAATGGAATATCCGGTTGAGTACGTGGTTCATCTTCAGTGACCTCCTGACCATGGTCATCATGAACCGTTCTGCTCCCACCCGAGTTTGGAATATCCACCTCTACAATTTCCGGTTCCGAACTAGTGTCATCAGATGTCCCTTTTCTGTCCTTGTATAATACATGTTCATTGAATACCACATCTCGACTACGAATAACTTTATGGTTTTGGTCATCCCAAAACTTATACCCGAAGTCATCCCCGCCATACCCTATAAATGTACACTTAACAGATTTTGCATCTAATTTTTTTCTCTCAGCAGAATCAACATGAACATAAAAAACGCAGCCAAATATGCGAAGAAAGGACAGATTTACCTGCTTTCCACTCCAAGCTTCCTCTGGAATTCCATTCCCCAATGGTACCGATGGCCCCCGATTGATCAAGAAAGCTGCGGTGTCAACTGCATATGCCCAAAACGTCTTCGGAAGTCCACACTTCAATCTCATACTTCTAGCCCGCTCGTTCAATGTTTTGTTCATCCTCTCTGCTACCTCGTTGAGTTGTGGTGTCCGCTTTGGAGTCTTCTCCATACGAATACCATTCGCAGCACAGTATTCCCTAAACTCCCCGAGCTCATACTCCCCACCATTGTCTGATCTCAAGCACTTAAGCTTAAGTCACGCCTGATTCTCCACCAAGGCCCTCCACTTCTTGAACACCTCGAAAGACTCATCTTTCCCCTTCAAGAAATAGACCCAAACCTTCCTTGTAGAATCATCAATAAAGGTCATATAATATGACGCACCACCCAGAGACGTTACCGGAGATGGCCCCCACAAATTCGTGTGAACCAATTCTAACTTTGCTTCCCTCAAGCCCCTACCTGTCCTCGAAAAATTATTTCTCCCCTGTTTGCCAAACATACAATCTTCGCAGATCCCCACGTTGACTGTCTTCAAACCCGGTAGTAGTCCCTTTGAACAAAGCACCTTCATCCCCGTCTCACTCATGTGACCCAATCGAGTGCCACAAATCAAGATCACCCTTGGCTGCCGCCACCGCAATACTATCCTTGGTGTTGTTTGCCAAATACAATGTACCCTCCTTATTACCCCGAGCGATCTCACAATCCTCCTTGGTAATAACCCAGTTCTCGCAGCTCGAATGTCACCTTGTAACCTTCTTCGTCCAACCGCCCAACCGAAAGTAGGTTCTTTTTCAAACCCGGAATGTGTCTCGACCCCGTTCGGATGTAAGACCTTCCCGTCAGATGCTCCTATTCCGACATCCCCTTCCCTTGATTTCCAAAGGCTCGCCATCCGCCGGATAGACCTTACCGAAATCACCGGGAAGTGTAATTCTCCATCTCTTACTTATGCCCGCAAGAGTGGAATGATGCCCCGAATCCAGCACCCATGATTCTAGTGCACTACTAACACTCAGAACCAGTACATCGTCACCTTCGACTGTCACATTCACCGAATTGCCCTTACGATTTGGACAATCCCTCTTGAAGTGTCCCAACTCCTTACAATAATAGCACCGAATGTATCCCTTTGCAACCTTTGGTTTGTCTTTGGTCTCCCCGGTCTTGCCCTTACCACTCACCACGTTCTCCCTAGATTCGGTTCTCCCTTGTTTGCTAGTACCCGGCTTCCCCTTGCTAGTAGTAGCTAAAGCCGATCCCGAAGCACTCGATGTCCCCAACTTCTTCATGCGATTTTCTTTGGCCAAAAGAAAGTCTTTAACATCAGCATACTTCAATTTCTTCTTACCTGCTGAAGCGTTGATCGCTGTCACCGTTCCGCTCCAACTTCTTTGGTAAAGAAGCTAGCAACAAACACGCATGAACCTCATCATCGAACTTGATCTCCCCCACCGTCAATGAGGCTATAACATCCATAAACTCATCGATGTGCTTAGCCAAGGATCCTCCCTCTTGCATCTTGAGACTACCCATCTTGCGTATCAAATCAACCTTATTTGCAGCAGATGGAGTTTCAAATCTCTCAGTAAGATAATCCAATAGCTCCTTGGTGGTTGTCGCCTTCTTGGTAGTCTTTGCAATCCACTTTGACAAAGTAGATCTGACCACCCCTAGGGCTTTCCGATCCATGAGTTCCCATTCTTCCTGATCTTCATCTTTCGGTTTGACACCCTTCAGAGGCTTATAGAGATCCTTGTTGTACAAGATATCCTCAATCTGCATCCTCCAATATCCGTAGTCAGACCCATCGAATTTCTCAACCGCCTGTTTGTCCTTGCCCATTCTTGATTGCTTGGAACAACTCCCTTGATCTTGAAACCAAGAGCTCTGATACCAGTTGTTGTTCATATAGCCCTCCACAGCCCAAGCAAACCACAAGAATAATAATCGCACACAAACAAAGCAGAAGAAATCAAAAAAACACAGAAAAGACACAAGAAATTGTTAACCCAGTTCACCAATTTGATTGGCTACGTCTGGGGGCACTACCAAGCCAAGATCTTGCACTATGATATATAAATTTTTGTTACAATGAGAAAGGGGGCGGAACATTGCTTATATATGACCTAGGAAACAAACCAAACCCTAGACCAAGAAGGAAAAACGGACTGCTGAAAAACAGGTGCCGCGGCCGCTCTCCAGGCCTGCGCGGTCGCGCTACTGTCCAGAAGATCCAACGCCTTTGACAAAACCTCCAGCGCGGTCACCCTCCCTTTCAGCGCGGTCGCCCTCGAAGAATTCCCACCGAGCCACATGTTTCTGTCCAAGAGCGCGGTCGCGCACAACATAAGCGCGGCCGCTCTTGAGTCCAGAAACCCCTGACGAAATTCTTCCCTTTTGCTCCAAAGTCTAGTCCGGTTGGTCCTCTATTTCAACAAATTTGTGCTGGAAATTTGCTTCTTTTTCATCAATTTTCCGTCTCTTTTTGCCATCTCTTTACATCTTTTCTCTTGTGGTCATTGATCCACCGGATTTTTCAAATCTGTAATTCTTTCTTAAATAGGAGAGTTAGTCTTAAGATTGTTAGACAAAATCTATACAATCGAGCACAAATGAGAAAAGAATTACAATGAATTGAAATATAATATACACCATAAAAATAATAAAGAGAAAACCGTAAATTCATTGTCTTGAGTTTGCTTGAATCCGTGCTGTAACCTCCTTGAATTGTCATCTTGAATTTGCTTGAATCCGAGTCTTGTGTGACACACTCTCCTTAAGACTAATTCACCCCCTCACTACGAGTGCTCGAGATCTTCAATTGACGTTAGTCTCTCAGGATAAAACGGATGAATCGGAACAACTTTGAGCTTAAAGTTTTTCGGCGAATCTCACTATGCTTAAACAAAATCACCACTCAAAACTAATCTAGGAGGCCAAAGAAAAAGATGAACAAATTGCAAAGAGGAGGAGGAAGATTGAAGGAAAAATTTCTCTAATTTCATTTTGTGGGTTTTTCAAAAAATTGTTCCATTCAAAAGTCATCCAAATTAATCTATATTATATGGGAGTCAATCCTTGTGTTTATGGGGTTTTAATCCACAACTTGTCACCCCAAACTCATGGTATGCTCCCAATTATTCAAGCAATTTATTTTGAGACTCTTGGCATGTCAATGGTGGGATTAACTTTTGAAAGTTACATTTTCAATCCACCTACTTTGAATTCATTATATCTTTCTCACCCAATATAAAATTGAACATCTAGATATACCATTCCAATGTTCCTACAAAGTGGAACATACACCCACAATAATCTTTGTCGAACGACAAACGATTCATTTAAAGAAAATACACAATTTCCTTCACAAACAATAATTTTTTCCAACAATAAAAATTTATTATTTTATAATATTAGCGAATTATTATTTGTTTCTGACTTGAGACTGATTAAAAATATTATTTAAAAAGAATTATTAAATAATCTATCAATATATAATAATAAGGTTTTGATAAATTTGTTGCCAATGAGGGGCATTTTGGTCATTTCCTCTTGTGGCAAAATTGCAATAAACCCGGCTGAAGATACACGTGGCGTTTTGTGAGTGGTGGATAAATAATTTTTTTTTTCTTTTAATAAGTTTTGGGCACGTGTCAGCGTTTGGGTGAAGGGCATTACTGTCTTTTCCAAAGAGCGTGTTCTACACACGCCTATAATGGCGCGTTATGCCAGATTATTTTTCCTTTTTTTTTTTTTTTTTGGGTGGACACTTGGCGTGTTCCTATTGGGCAATTGGATTTTGAATTTTTTTTTTCACCCATTTCTTTTACCTTAATTATTTTATAATAGATTAATTTTTATAAAAAAAAAAATTACACAAAAATTCATTATTTTTTTTTCTCTTTAAATAGAGACTTCTTTCATCTGATTTGGACAAAAAAAAAATCTTCTTTTTTAAATATAAATTTGTTAATTATTCTTTACTAATTTTTTTTTTTTAAAAAAATAAAATTAATTAAGTGTGAAGTAACTGTTTTAATTATATATATATATATATATATATATATATATACTCCGTCCCGTCCGACTTATAACGTTTTGCCATTTTGGGCGTCCCACCCGACTTAGACGGCCCAAAATGGAAAGTTTATATTACTTTTATATTAAATGGAACCCACTTGTCATACTCACAACAATAATTTCATCACTATTTATCCCACTCATTCTCTCTCCTATTTAATTTTTCACACTCACAACACATCCTCCACTCATTCTCTCTTCTAATATTATAATAGTATTTTTTAATCTTCGTGTCGAAAGTGAATGTCCTAAGTCGGGTGGGACGAAGGGAGTATATATATATATATATATATATATATATATATATATGGGGGAGTGTGATGAATGTGGACTTTGGTTTCTATTTAATACGTGAGATTGGGTAATATGGTTATTTTTTTTATTTTAGTTCGATATATCAAACAATTTATTTAAAAGGTAAATGATTTTAAATATTGATATGTAATGATGATAATACTGACCACTTTGATATTTGTACTAACAATATATTTTTATTTGATTTGGACACAGAAAAAAAAACCATTTTTTTTAAATATAAATTTCGTATTTATTCTATGTTAATTTTTCTTTTTAATTTTTCAATATGTTTTTAGTCAAAATTAATTAAGTGTCAAGTTTATTTTATTTATAAATGATAATGATAATAATAATAATTTTACTAATTCTAAAAATAAAGAATATAAAATAAAATAAAAGTGATGGGGTATAGGATAATGAGTTGAAAGGGGTAATATGGTTATTGAGTTTATTTTAGTTCGATACATCAAACAATTTATTTATTTTATTTAAAAAAATTTAATCATAGTAAATAAAGTATTAATAAAGACGAATATTACGTACTATTTTTTTAGATGTACGAGCATGAGTTAAGGGAAAGTTTTGATTTGAAATAAATGTTTGTGATTATTATGTAATTTTTATCAAAAATAAAATACTTCAGAATTGTAGAATAAAATATTTTCCATTTGATATTTTCTTTATTTCTATTTGATTGAACTGTATGTCAATATTATAAGAACTCAATTCGTTTATACATTATGCATATTCCTTATAATTTTTTTTTTCTATTTTATTGTTTTCTAATTTTTATGTACTGAATGAGTGATAATCTCATTTTTTATGAAATAAAATAAATTACTTTTATTAACAATTACCCAAATAAAGTGGATAGTAAATGATTTATTTTGTTTCTTATTTTTTTATTGGTTAAAATTATGAGAGTCGTAAATTACACGGGCCTAAAGAGGCGCGTCAATGCATTTTTTTTTTAGTTTTTTATTTTTCATGGTCTTTTTTGTAAAAAAAGTAAATAAGTGTGAAGTATTTATTTTCAATTATAAATGATAATAATAATAATAATAATATTTTTACTAATCATAAAAATAAAGAATATAAAATAAAATAAAAGTGGTGGGGTATAGGATGATGAGTTCGAATGGTGTTGAATATATGTTTTATATTTAAAATTATATATGTATATTTAATATTAATAATTATATATGTATATAAATATAATTACACCTACCTTGAACTTGAAGGCTCATTATATACCAAGGCGAATGCCATTTTTTATTCGTTTTCTTTTGATGTGGAAAATCTGCCTTGCCCTTGGCCTTGCCTCCGCTGGCCTTTGTCTTGGCCTTGCCTTGGCTCGGCCCTTGGCCTTCCCTTGGCCGGCCATGTCCTTGACTTGGCCTTGACCTTTTATCCCACAGGGGAAAAAAACCAAAGTAAGTTGACTTGCCTAGGTTATATAATGAGGATGAAGCTTAGCCACGCATGCATGATTCGTCCGTGGCATTATCAATGGTCGGCTTGGCCTTGACCGGCCGTGGCCTTGGCACTGACTTTTATATTTTTCAAAAAATAGGTCAAATCGAATACTCGAATCGAATAATTCGAATATCAATTTCGAATCGTATACGAATCAATTTTTATATTCGAATACGAATAAAAATCAAATTTTATATTCGAATACAAATTGAATACTAATCGAATATGATGATATTCGATCCGATTCGATTACGCCCCTAATTGTGATGAATGTGGGTTTTGATATATTTAATAAGTGAGATGGAGTAATATGGTTATTGTGTTTATTTTAGTTCGATATATCAAACAATTTATTTATTTTTTTTATAAAAAACAATTTGAAGCATAGTAAATAAAGTATTATTAAATTTGTCGATTTTTCTATTCGTCTCAAAATATTGTTTATTTATAAAGACGAATATCGAAAAAAATGGCGATCATTTTTAAAATTTTGATTGAACTGTATGTCAATATTATAAGAATTCAATTCGTCTATACATTATGCATATTCCTTATAATTTTTTTTATTTCTATTTTATTGTTTTCTAATTTTTATTTACTGAATGAGTGATAATCTCATTTTTTATGAAATAAGATAAATTACTTTTATTAACAATTACCCAAATAAAGTGGATAGTAAATGATTTATTTTGTTTCTTATTTTTTATTGGTTAAAATTATGAGAGTCGTAAATTACACGGGCCTAAAGAGGCGCGTCAATGCATTGGTTTTTTTTTTTTTTTAGTTTTTTTTTTTCATGGTCTTTTTAGTAAAAAAGTAAATAAGTGTGAAGTATTTATTTTATAAAAACTATTTGAAGCATAGTAAATAAAGTATTATTAAATTTGTCAATTTTTCTTTTCGTCTCAGAATATTGTTTATTTATAAAGATGAATATCGGGAAAAATGACCATCATTTTTAAAATTTTGATTGAACTGTATGTCAATATTATAAGAACTCAATTCGTTTATACATTATGCATATTCCTTATAATTTTTTTTATTTCTATTTTATTGTTTTCTAATTTTTATGTACTGACAATGTAGTCTTTAAGAAAGTATTTCATAATGTATAAACGAATTGAGTTCTTGGTATATTTTAGTTCAATTTTTGTCTTTTAAATATATAGTAATGCCCCGTGCATCGCACGGGAGTCAATCTAGTTAAGTATTAATAATCGAAGTTTCTACTTTATAAAAAACGAGGATCCGTTCACTCGACATTACAATTTAATTGTGCAAAACGTGGGCATCTCGTCATAGGATAGTTCAACTTTAGCTGTCCATTTTTGAAAGTAAAATTGGAGCATTAATTATATCGGAGTGGAATATTACTATTGACACACAATGAAACTACACATTCATTATGTACTCCCTCCTCCTCCTCCGTTCCAATAAAAACTTCACTAATTATTCAAAAGGGCGTCCCGTTAGAAGCTTCATCTTTCCTTTTTTTGCAAAGAATTTTCACTATTTCCTCCACTCATTCTCTCTCCTACATTATTTTAATACTCACAACACCATTATAATTTACTATTCTCTTCACTAGTTTTCTCTCTTATTTTCAAATTACACTCACAACATTTTTTTCCCTCCCATTTCCATAATTTGCATGCCCACCCAAAAGGATGAAACACTTATTAAAACGGAAAGAGGATGAACCATATAATAAATGTTAAACGTGTTGCTTGAAAATTGCAACATTTGCTATAGACTAAGATAATATATACTCCCTATAATAACTTCACCTTTTGCAATTTTTGATGTCCCATTTAAAACTTTATTTTTTCTTTTTTGACAAAGAATCTTTACTATTTCACCAACTCATTCTCTCTCATATTTTACTATTACACTCACAACATTTTTTAAATTTATTATTTCCTCCACTCATTCTCTTTCCTATTTTACTATTACACTCACAATATTTTCTCCACACTTAATTTGCGTGTCGGACCAAAAAGAGTGAACTAATTACTGAGACAGAGAGAGTATTAGGTGTGTATTCCACCGTTTCAATATAAATGAGATTAATTTTATTTTTGGGCGACTCAATATAAAATAGACTTAACCAAAATAAATACTCTCTCCGTCCCAAAATATTTGTCCCATTTGACTTTATTGTTGAACTTTGACCACAAATATATGACAATTTAATTATGTTCATGAAATTCTAAAAATTTCTATTGATTCACCATTAATAATATTATCAACAACAACTTTTAGAATTTCATGAACATGATTAATCTCTCATAAATTTGTGATCAAAGTTCAACAAAAAAGTCAAATGAGACAAACATTTTGGGACGGAGGAAGTAATAAAACTCACTAGTTATATTTACAGCGAAAATTTCTACCTCACTTTATCTCTCATATTTTATTTTTTATACTCACAATATTTTTTTTATAATTCCTGTACATTCACATTTAATCTCTTTTATTAGGGGACGAAGGGAGTATATGACAAACAATCAACTTTTGTCACAAAATGAGTGAGTATTTGAAATTTAAAAATCATTTTGAAAAGACTAATTTTTAATAGAAAAAATTATAATTATTCTTATTTTTTTACTTTCATAAAATTATTTATTTTTGTACATTATAAATCGAGATATGAATTTGGGCTTAGTCCGGGCAAGGCCCAAGATGATTGGACCCTAAACATAATCCATCAAGTCTCATATACGAAGGAGGAAATTGGCTTCCTCGTACCAAAGCTACCTCGTCATTCCGGTAGGTTGACATAGACCCAGCAAGCGGAATGACCAAGGCCCAACTCGAAGACCGAGGGAGACCTTCCTCCAAGGTCGAGCTCGAGCTTCCTTGACGACGTGGAGGCCTCCTCGGCTATCAATCAGCATGAAGGGTTTCTCATTTATCTCTTATATCTTCCCCGTCTCATCGCATGCCGACCAGGCTACGTATGACGAGAAAGGTTCATCTCGGCTTACCAGCAGAGTTGCAGTTTATACCAGTCCTATCCTAATAAGGACATTGAAGCAGTTATAATCCCCCTGGGATTGTAACCACCTTACATACCAATTCAGGTCCAACAAGGACTCCTCAATATTAATCCTTTTGGGATTAATATCTTATCTCTTAGCAATCCAATTCAACATGGATTCTACATTGCAATATCTATAAATACAAGCCATAATTCACATATTTTGGTACGTTATCTTTTGACTCAAAACTCTGTCAAATTGATTTCTCTCTCATAAAGCAAATACTTACTCTCCCGCCGGAGGGCCTTCGCCGGAGAAAGCCCGACTTAGTTTACGTGTTTGTTTCTCTGTTTCAGGCTATTCAATCGTCGGAGTCCAACTGACCGTTGGATTTGGGCTGATTCGATCATTTTGGCAGCATCAGTTTGGTTCCATTGCCGAGAATCGATTCGAAATACCCGTTGAAAAGCTTGGAAACAGTCGTATGCTTGAGCCTTTTTTCTGCCGAATAATTCTTGTTTTGGCCGGAAATTGCAAGTTTCGCCTAGAAACCGTTCGCCTGGAAATTTTATTGATTGGAAAATTTGTTTTGGCCGGAAGTAATTTGGTTTTAGCCGGAAAAACCTGTTTTGATCAACAAACATCATTCGCCTGAAAAACCTGTTGGCCGGAAAGTCATTATTCTGCCGGAATTCGGTTGACCTGGAAATTGGGGCCGTGTGAAATTTTGAGTGGTTTTTTGATAAGAATTATGTTTCTGTAAGAATTCTGGTCTGTTTGCAATTCTGATACCAATGGATGAGGGAAATACCATCAGTGTTACTAACGAGGAGCAACGAGCCCTCGTCGAAGAAAACCCTCTGAACGGGACAGCTGGAGTGCTTCCTCCTCCTCCACCTCTGATCGAAGGTCCACCTCCCCTTGGCATGACTCTCCGATCTCGGACTTAGCCAGCTGCCGAGGTAGCTGTTAACAATCCTCCTCCTCGTCATCCACGAGGAAAGCGAGCTACGAGCAGACAGACGACGAGGAATGCTGATGCAGGACGAGCTGAGAACACCAAGCCCGTTGATCGACGTACACTCTTACATCAACAGATGGAGACTTTGCAACGTATCTATGAAACTCAAAATGCTTTGTTGCAATTGGATCCCGAAAATTCAATGGCCGAGTTTATCAGGCCTCGAGGACAAGAAACTCTCGTGGAAGGGAAACTCAGAGTGATAGGCGAGGTAGTCAGAGGAGCCCTCCTCGTGGCCAAAATCCTCGTCCCCAAGCCTGCTGTACCACCTAAGCAAAACCTCCGAGATGCTCCTCCTCGGTCGAATAATCATGAAAACGAGAGGAATGTGGTAGACCTGAGAAGCCACTTGAACTCGAGGGACCAGGAGGTTAACTCAGCCGACTTACGAGCAAGGCTCAGTTAGGCTAGACGTTTCTTCCCTCCTCGTCATAACATTTCTTCTCGGTGTAACAATCATCCTCGGCATAATTCACCTCGTCCCAGAAACCATATAAGTCCGAGGAGCCCTCGTCCTTGCAGAATGATCCTGCACCATGAAGGGGATCTGAGAAAAGAAAAAACACCATCTAGACAAGGAGAGAACCATCGGGATGACGAGGAGAATAGCCGGGTGAATGGTCACCCAAGAGAAAGGTCCCACCGAAGTTCCCACCGGAGTTCCCACCGTAGCTCTCACTTCAGTTCTGAAAATGGGATTGATGCTAGAGAGTTGTTGCTCTTGAAAAAGAGAATTGACGATATGGAGATGGGGAAGAAGGACGAGGAAGAAGATGACACAAGTGCAACCCGTCCCTTCTCTCAGAGAATAAATGATGTACCACCTAACCCTGCCTTCAAGGTCCCAAGTTTTGAAAAATATAGAGGAACCACTGACGCACGAAACCATGTACAGAGTTTTGAATCTACTACTGCCCTCCTCACCATAGAAGATGTCATTCTCTGTAAAGCCTTTGCAAGTACCTTCTCCGGAACAGCCTTGACCTGGTTCTGTGAGCTCAAAAAGGGAAGCATAGATAGCTGGAGGAACATGAGGAGGATGTTCCTAGATCACTTTGCCACAGCAGGGAGAAGGAAGAAGAGGTTGACTGACCTTGCCAACATCGAGCAAGGGAAGAATGAGACCACACTGAGCTACTATAACAGATTCCGAGCCATAACGGATCAAGTAGAGGAAAGCCTCACGGACAGAGAAGTAATCGTCTGTTTCAATTCTGGATTGAGATTCAGACAGCTTATTTATGAACTCTCTGCCAGAGAACCAAAGTCCAAGTCTGACTTATATAATGTTGCTTACGCAATTGCCACGGCAGAGGAGAAAAGCAAGAAGAGTTCTGATAAAACAGAAATGAAAGCAGCTGAAACTCACCATGCTCCCAATGGAAATGGATACAAAGGAAAGAATAGAACAAGGGGTACTGAAAATGATGAAATCTTCACCCCCTCACAAAACCTATCACAGAAATCATGCAGATGGTGAATCTTCCACCCCCTCGTCCATTTAATGATAAACCAAAGTTTCCTCGTGACCCTTCCAAGTACTGTGATTTCCACAAGGACCATGGTCACAACTCCGAGAATTGCATTGCCCTCAAACGAATGACCCAAAGGTGGGTTGATGAAGGCAAACTTGATCGCTATGTCATGAAGAAAGATGGCAAGCGAAAATGGAAGGAGGACGAGAGTGAAGATGATGATAAGGATGTTGACGTGGAGCAAAGACCTCCTAGGGCCAAATTGCATGTAATCAGGGAAGAGACAGTCTCCACCAGAAAATTGAGAGACCAAATACATGAGCTAAGCAAAGTCTACCATGTCCCCGCCTGGGTTCACAAGGCAGAAGAGGTTATCAGTTTTCCCCCCAATGAATTGGCTGGAAGTCGTGCAGCCCGTGAGCAACCCTTGGTGATAAATGGGAGAATTGACAATCGTGAGTCTGAGAGACTCCTCATCGACACAGGGGCCTCTCGAGACATTCTTTATTACTCCGCTTTCCAGATGATGGGCTTGAAAGATAGCATCCTGGAACCGTACCATGGTAGACTAGAAGGATTCACCAACCACAAAGTTGGTGCAAAGGGAACCATTGATCTGCTACTGGAAGTTGGTGAACATCCCTTCCGAACCAAGACCACAAACACTTTCGTGGTCATGGATCTGACTAGTGACTACCATGCAATCTTAGGCATTCCAAGTCAAGCGAAACTTGGGTTGGTCGCCTCCCATCCTCACCAACGAGACAAATTTCCTACTCGTGCTGGAATTGGATGCGTGAGGGCGACCGCCAAGGACTTCTTGGAGCATGTCGTCAAGACAAGAAAAACATCTCAACGGATGGAGATAGATACACTGAAAGATAACATGAAAATCTCTAAGGCCATAAAAACTACCCTGTTAGTTAAGCATATGTTTAGCTTTAGAATTGCTTAATCCCAATCATAATAAACATTATTGAGGACCCCTAATTTTAACTAGACCAATTAGAATTTTTCTATGTATGATAGGTTCCCTTAGTACTTGTGCCAGTGTTTTTATAAATGTAATTTCCTCAAAGTTTGAAGACTTGAAGACCTGAAGATTTTTCAAGTTGTAATCAGGTTACTTGTTTGAGAAGTCTATCTAACCGGTTGACAACTTCAACCGGTCACTCGCATAAACCATTCAATCCTTAACCGATTGACATTGTCAACCGGTCAAGACTCCTCATCAGTTTGCTGGTCGGCCGAGCTTATTCAACAAGCTTCTCTCTCAGCCGAGGCATTTATTGCTCCCAACTACCCAGCCCCCAACTTAGCTGAAGTTGGTAAAATCAGCACGCTGAAAAGACATTACTGCAACATGTCAGTAACTCAAAAGAGGATGTCAAAGTTACCAGTACTCACAACAACTTCAACTACTCAATGGAAAATATCTTCATCAAATCTCTGGCATTGAATGCAAAAGATACTTTCATTAAATGCCTGTCAATCCAAGTCATCCCCTCAACCCCTTCAGAGACAACAACTCTATTTTGAAGACCAGTATAAATACCTTCCTTAGAGCATTGAAGAGGGTTGGTGCATTTAAGATCTTTGAGAGTGAGTTGCCAAGAACTTCCAGCATTCAAGCATTCAAATTCAAGGTATTTAAGTCCCCACATTCACTAGGCTATCTCTGTTAGGACAAACACTGAGCACCATCAATCAATACTTGTAGTGTTCCCCAACAAAACTATGATTGGAACACATTGATTGAATCACACACACACACACCCTAGAGACATCAGTTCAACTTGTGAACACATCTCTAGAAAACACTTGGTCATTCTTGTAGCACGATCCATTAGTGGTCACTTTACTTTTAGCAACCTTCAATCATTTGGCTTCCAATTTGTAACAGTTATGTATCATTAATAGTGCACTTTCACAAATCCAAGTTTTGACCAAACTTGGTAGAGGACGTAGCAGTTATTTAACACTGTGAACCTCTTCAAACAATTGTGTCATTTCTTTTGTTTGCTTGCTTTTTATTTGTGTTGTTGTAACCGATTGACAATCTCTCAACCGGTCACAACCTTTTGACTCTATTAACTGCTCTTTATTTCTCCATTGGAAAATACAGTTGCATGATATTTTAACTTACTCTTTGAAAATCCTAATGCCTAACCGATTTGAGATAGCCTCCAAACTGGTATCCTATATCCGTTGTGCAAACTGGTCCCATCGGTAAGCATTTGAGATAAGATACTTGTCATTTTCAAAGGCTTCAAAAGAGTTTAAGAAAATGTTTTAAACAGGCTATTCACCGCTCTCTAGCCTGTTTCCTACCAATTGAGCCTAACAATTGGTATCAGAGCTAACAATTTTTGAAAAATATTTTTCCAAGCTTAACAGCTTGAATTGCCGATTCCAAGATGGCAGGAAAACTCATGCAAACGTGGAACTTGGCGACTATTCACATGTTAAACGAAAACGAATTTCCAGTGTGGAAAAACAGAATGATGCGGTATATGGATTCAATTGATTCCAGTGTGGAAAAACAGAATGATGCGGTATATGGATTCAATTGATGATAGGTTAATGACTGTAGTCAGAGATGGTCCTATGACACCCATTAAAATCAACATCACACCTAGAGCACCCAAAACTCCTCTCATGGATCATGTCGATAGATCTTCAGAACAAGATTTTGAGGTTTATGAAACTTATGTTCCAAATCCCCGAGAAGAATGGACCGAGGAGGATAAGATCTGTGCAGCCCTAGACAAAAAGGCTATGCATATTCTAACCTCTGGTCTTGATGATATACTGTACAAACAAGTACAAAGCTATGAGACTGCTTAACATGTGTGGCAAAGTCTTCTCAGATATTTTGAAGGAGATTAAGTGGCTAAGAACAACTGGCTTTACAAAAGTGTTGCTGAGTTCGAGTCCTTCAAGAAGAAACTGAGTGAGACTCTAAAGGAAATGTACGACCTTTTTTGTGAGGAATGCTTTATGGCCTCAACCGATGCTAGTAAGGATGTTTGGATTATGGATATTGGATGTTCTAGGCATATGATTGGCCATGCTGATATCTTTACCGATCTTGAAGAAGCATCTGGTCCTCTAGTTGTCTTTGGTGACAACGCAAAGGGTAAAATTATCGGTTGTGGATCCATCAAAAGAGGTACAGTTACTGTACAGAAGGTATCTTTGGTGGACAGTGTGAAACATAACCTTCTCTCCATATCACAATTTTGTGATAAAGGTATGCAGTGTATTTTCAATTCTTCCAACTGTTATGTGAAAGACATTGCTACAGGAGAAACCTTACTTACTCACTGGACAAAGAAAAGGTAACATTTATGCTATAGATTTAAATACTGTTTCTAGTGTTACTAATGTTTGTTTTGTAGCTAAGAACATCAGTGAGAATATATGGCTATGGCACAAGAGACTCAGTCACTTGAACTTCAAATACTTATCCAAGCTGGCAAATGCAAATTTGGTTTTCGGCTTACCTAAAGTGTCTGCTGATCATGGAAGGAAATGCAGAGCCTGCCAGTTAGGAAATCAACATAAAGAATCATTTCATAGCAAGTCCTACATGTCCAAATCTAAGTGCCTCCAACTGCTACATATGGATATGTTTGGCCCCACAACAACTTCCAGTTTAGGGGGTAGCAGATATGCCTTGGTTGTTGTAGACGACTATTCAAGATATACATGGTTGGAAACCTTTGCCTCCAAAGATGATACTTATGAAGTTGCCACCAAGTTGTTTTGTCTACTTCAAACCCAAAAGGAGTGTGACATCATCAGTATAAGATCAGATAATGGAATAGAGTTCAAGAATAATGGGATTGCTCAGTACTATGATGATCACGGGATCGACCATAATTTGTCAGCCGCTGGAACACCGCAACAAAATGGTGTTGTTGAGAGAAAGAACATAACTTTGATCGAAGCTAGAAAAACAATGATATCCGAAGCAAGGCTACCCAAGTACTTTTGGGCTGAAGCTATTCATACAACATGCTTCACTCAGAATCGCTCACTGGTCAACAAATTTCATAACAAGACCCCTTATGAGCTTTGGCATGGCAGAATTCCCAACATCGGTTTCTTCAAGATTTTTGGCTGCAAATGTTATGTTCTTTACAAAGGTAAAGAGCGTCGAGGTAAATTTGATGAGAAAGCCAATGAAGGCATCTTTGTTTGTTATGCCAGGCACAATAAGGCATTTAGAGTTTTTAATAAACGGCTATTGAAAATTGTTGAATCTGTTCATGTTACATTTGATGAATTTGATTTGCTAGAGTCTGACAAAGCAAATAGTACTGACAATTCTGGTGTTTTTGAGACAGGTGAATCCAGCAACTCTAACGCTAATCAAACCACCAGTAATAATGCAAATCAATCTCCAGCTCAGCATTCAGTTCCAAGTGGTGTAACCAGTAGAGCCCTAGTTGATAATTCATTCTTTCCTCAATCGGTCAGAAATTCTATCGTTCAAAATCCCTTAACCGATTCACTACCAGCTAGCCCCCTACTACTGTTCCTTTTACACCACCTGAACCTGAACCAATTTTAAATATTCACTTGCCATTTCCTTCACCACAACCTAATCGGTCAGTCTCATCCCTTCCTAACTGATCTCTCCAACCGGTCACACCTCCCTCAACCAGTTCTGCTCCTCCCTTTGAAATCCTAAGACAAGAATCGGTCAGGCAAGACCTCCCTAGGGAAGTGAGATCAGTTAGAGATCACCCAATAGAAAATGTGATTGGTGATGCCTTTGGTCCAAGATTGACTAGAGTCCAGTTAAAAAGTATGGAGGAACAACATGGATTATTTTCCTCTGCTATGGTCTCAATTATAGAACCAAAAAAGATTGAAGAAGCACTGAATGACCCCAGCTGGGTAGAAGCTATGCAAGAAGAGCTTAACCAGTTTGATAGATGCAAAGTATGAGAATTAGTTCCTAGACCTAGTGATCAGACTGTGATTGGAACAAAATGGGTTTATAGAAATAAATTGGATGAGTCTGGAAAAATTACAAGGAAAAAAGCAAGACTAGTGGCAAAAGGGTACAGACAAGAAGAAGACATAGATTACGATGAGACTTTTGCCCCAGTAGCTAGACTAGAAGTCATTAGGTTATTTCTTGCCTATGTTGCCTACAAGGAATTTAAGCTATACCAAATGGACGTGAAAAGTGCTTTTCTTAATGGAGAACTTCAAAAGCTAGTTTTGTAGATCAACCTCCGGGATTTGAGGACTCCAAGAAGCCTAATCATGTCTACCAGATAAACAAAACTTTGTATGGCCTCAAGCAAGCACCCCGAGCATGGTATGAAACTCTCTCCAAATTCCTACTTAGTGAGAAGTTCGAATGAGGTAAAATCGATACCACCTTATTTATTGCTAAGCATAATAGACATTCATTGTTAGTTCAAATATATGTTGATGACATTATTTTTGGATCTACTAACGAAAAGTTATGCAAGAGATTTGAGAAACTTATGCAGAGCAAATTTGAGATGAGCATAATGGGTGAGCTAACCTTTTTCCTTGGACTTCAAGTCAAACAAACTCAAGAAGGAATCTTCATCAATCAAGCCAAATACACAAATGATCTCATCAAGAAATTTAGTCTTGACTCAGCTCATCCTCAAAGCACTCCAATGGCCTCCAATGTACACCTTGACAAAGATGAGTCCGATAAGAAAGTAGATATGACAATCTATCGAGGTATGATAGGATCTCTACTTTACTTAACCTCTAGTAGGCCAGATATCATGTTTGCCGTATGTGTATGTGCTAGGTTTCAAGCTGATTCTAGAGAATCACACCTTCAAGCTGTTAAGAGAATTTTTAGATATCCTGTGGGAACTATTAACTTAGGTTTATGGTACCCTAAAGATTCATCCTTTATGCTAATTGGCTATTCAGATGTTGATTTTGCAGCTTGTAGGGTCACAAGGAAAAGTACTAATGGAACTTGTCAATTTCTAGGTAATCGACTGGTTTCCTGGTCGTGTAAGAAGCAAGCATCAATTTCTACTTCTACAACTGAGGCTGAGTACATAGCTGCTGGAAGTTGCTGCTCACAAATCCTTTGGATGAAGCAACAACTGGTGGACTATGAAATTCCCCAAGAAGTGTGTCCAATCTAGTGTGACAACACCTCAACCATTTCAGTCTCCAACAATCCTGTGATGTATTCCAAGACAAAGCACATAGACATTAAATACCACTTCCTCAAGGATCATGTTGAAAAGGGTAATATCTTTCTCTTAAAAGTTCATACAGATTATCAGATAGCTGATATTTTGACAAAACCTTTAGATATTAAAAGATTTGAATTCCTTATAGGAGAACTAGGCATGATTGATATTCGTTGATAAATTATGCTAAGTTTGCTACCTGTGTAAGCTCTCAACCGATCATAAAGATGGTGTCACATATTTACTCTCATTCTACCTTGCTGATTCAACCTAATCGGTAGCCCTAACCGGTGTCTCTAACCGGTGGATGATGGCTCCCAACCGACGGCAATTGTTCTTAACCGGTCATTGCACCTGACCGATCATAATTCTAATCGATTACCCCTGTAATCGGTCAAGCTCTCAAGAAGATGCGTCCAACCGGTCAGCTAGCCTAACCGGTCAATCATATCGCCTAACTGACGAACTGTGACCGGATTCAAACTCCTAATCCATTTTAACCGGCTCATCTCTATACCTTGCTATCCCATCCGTCTTTTCAGTCGCTTATCTCTGACAACTTCAGTAAGCTGTTGCCAACTTTGTCCTTCTGGGTTGATCAAAATTTAAAATTTTTATCAAAATAGTAATCTCTGTATCACTCCAATTTATCAAAAGGTTATCTTTTGTTCATTATTATGTCATAATATAACCGCTGCACACACGTACCTATTTTTTCGTCTCCATATTTAAATTCGTGTTTAAAATATTTAGATATCTGTGCAAACCAGTTGAAACGTTTTTAAATTTTGGTCTACCCAGTATAAAACCCTTTCATCTTCTCTTTTTCTCTCCCCTATATAAGGGAATCAAAAGCTTTCATTTAAAACTTTCCAAACCCTAGAACTTTCAAACTCTCTCTGAAAAAAATCAAGTTCTCACCGACTAATCGTTCCCTCATTCCGTTCTTCATCTGTTCATCATCAACCTTCAATCTTTTCTGGTAAAGCTCTTAAAATCTTTAAAATTTTTCTAGGTTATTGTTTAGGTCAAATTTAAGCAATTCAACTTTTAAAGGGGAAAAATAGGGCATAATGGAATAAGACAATTGTAAATTCAAGATGTCGACAAGAGTTTTAACGAGGAAAGCCCTTGAACAACTTGTTCGCCGGCACAAAACCTCGGAAAGATGGAATATTATTATTATGGTGATGGTAGAGAACAAACGAATAATACAAAATAGGTTGCTCCGAGAACTGATGTGTGCGTGTGTATACATATGTTCGTCTATTTAAATTACAAAGGATGGTAACGGTATCAACTAAGTAAATGCAATCCCTCCTTGTGCGCCTAGAATCTCGCAGGAGGTTACTGATGCAGTCTTCATATCCGTTGCTGAGTAAATATTGTTGAAGACGGTTTGTTTGACTTGGTCCATCAAGCTTTGCAAAATGGTTCCTACAATGTCGCCTGCCAGTCATCCTGAACGAAGCAGATAATCTACCAAGTTGTACTGCTAAGATGATGTTCCAGGATGTAACATGCTGCTGTAGTTTTTTACCCCGAACAATTGCCCCTGAATTTTTGGAATATATCAAATGTATAAATTTGAATTTCAAAAATTCTATCTCTAACCGCCTGGTAGCTAATCTTGGAAGGCAATATGTCCTGTTTGGTTCGCGGTTGGTGCATAGCTTAAATTGAGGTAAGGGTTAGCATAAAATCCGCCAAAGAAGATAAACCTTTTCTTTTATATACGGGATGAGGATGTTGAAGATTTTATCAAATTAATCAAGAAAGACAAAATGTCATTTGGTAAGTCTTTTTTAATATTACCTTTGAACTTCTTGTATACAACAGAATGTTTACCATCGTCTTTTCAGTTGTCCGTTCAAAACCCAGGTTCGCTGCGAAAGCTTTGGTTGCCAAATACAAGGGAAGAACTAGTGAAGATATGCTCCCTGCACCCAGGTTGGAGCTTGGGAACGCCTCAGGAATAAAGAGAAAGAGACAAGGGAAGAAAGACATAGAAGAAGTGGGCTCCAACAAAGATGTGTTAGAGACTAAGGTATAGCACTTCTTTCCTTTTCATTTTCGTACCTAGTTTTGATAAAAAAATATTTTGATTTTAGGCAATAACGGCGGTTAAGATGATGGTTAATGAAATCAAATGGTGGAAGGATATGGCCGTATCTTCAACTATGGTGAAAAAAGAATATGAGGCAGACTTAAAAGTGGCTTTTGACATGTTAAAGACAAAGGAAGAAGACATGGAGGAGATGAGAAAGAAGCATGTTCAGGAAATGGAAAACCTGTGAGACGAACTGGTGGCTGAGGCTGCTAAATCCGTTTTCGACTCCAGAATTGAGATGATCAAAGAGTACCAAGATGGACAACATTCATATTGGAATTTGGAGGAGGAATTGGTTGCTTTGAGGAGGATTGTTCGTGAAAGGCCATGCGAAATGGTTTCCAGGAATGAGGACAGGTTGGAGCGGGTTGGTGAGACTTTGGAAGGAAATTGAATGGACAAGGGCAAGGACGTTGTTCTTGATTGAAGAGGCCCTTTCTTTTTTCTGAATATTTGATGTTGCCAATATTTATCCTGGTTATCTTGATGAAATTTCTCTTTATGTTTTAAAGATAATAATAAATGGAAAAGATGTTTTTCTTTTCATCCTGATGTTTTGTTTTGGCAACATGTCAATGTCGATACCCATGATTCGATTTTAGGTCCATAATCTTAACCAAGGGCAAAAAGGTAATCAACATGTACTTGACACATTGGCCCACCTACACCTTAGCTAAAATATGAAAAAACGTGCGTCCCGGGCGAAGGTGTAGATAACCTTATTATCTCGAGAAGAATGTTAATTCTTCAAACCTTTTGGAGGGGTGAAACCCTTAAAAGAAAACACTTACATAAATAAATTTAAGGCTGACTCGATAAACAATAATGCGTTATATAGGAAATTACCAGTTTCAGACAGATTGGAATACTTGTCATCTCCCTCATTTAGACAGGTTGTCGATGTCATCTCATCTTGCAAAACAGAAACAGGTTAGGGTGGGTGTTAGCTTTGCTAACACCCCTCCGATGCTTAAATCAGTAAAAGATTGAAATGTGTAAATCAAATTGAAATAACATAAAAGTAAAGTTAGTGGAATCATACCTGATCATTGGAACAGAAGTTGTTGAGTTGGTAACTTACATGAAGTACAACTTGAGGTGAACGGCATTCCAGTTCCTTGGGATTCGTACTCCGTCCAAGGTTGAGAGACTGTACGCTCCTTTTCTAGCTTCTGTGTCAAATAAGTAAGGTCCTTCCCACTTAGCTGCAAATTTTCCTGCATTCAGTTCTTTAGTGTTCTGAAAGACTTTCCTCAGGACCATGTCCCCAACTTTGAACCTTCTGATGCGGACATTCTTGTTGTAGGCCTTAGCTATTCTTTGTTGGTAGGCTGCCATCCTGACTTTAGCCATGTCTCTTAGCTCATCAATAGTGTCTAGGTCATCTGCTAGGACGAGTTGATTATCCCTTATAGATGATAGGTCGTATCTGGCTGTGAGGAGTAAAAATTCCATAAGGAGGACAACTTCGGTCCCAAACACTAAGGAATACGGTGTTTGCCCAGTGGTTCCTTTCGGAGTGGTCCTGTCAGCCCAAAGTACCAGGGGTAACTCCTCAACCCATCTTCCTTTCTTTTGATCAAGTCTTTTCTTCAGGTTGTTCATTATCAGTTTATTACTAGATTCAGCTTGTCCATTAGCTTGAGGATGCACTGGTGTAGACATTATTAGCTTGATTCCCCATCTCATGCAGAAGTCTTGTGTTTTCTTGCTATAAATTGAGAGCCATTGTCGCATATAATCTTGGATGGAACCCCAAATCTACTGATGATGTTCCTTTTGATGAAAGATATCACTTCCCTGTCTCTGATTTGTACGTAGGCTTCAGCTTCAATCCATTTGGTGAAATAATCTGTCATAGCCAACATGAATACTTTGCCCTCAGGTTCCCTAGGTAGTTTACCCATTATGTCCATTCCCCACTGCATGAAGCGCCAAGGTACAAGACAGGATGCATTGGTTCGGTTGGCTGGTGCAGGATGTTGTTGTGTCTTTGACATGCATCACACTTTTGTGCATATTTACTCGCATCTTGCCGCATGGTTGACCAGTTATATCCTGTCCGCAATGCCTTCGAGGATAATGATTTGCCCCCAGTGTGATTTCCACAGTCACCATCATGCAATTCTCTCAGCACCTCTTCAACTTGGTCTGGCTCTAAGCACCTTAGGTACATACCTGAGAAGGACTTTCT
Organism: Adenophora triphylla var. japonica; assembly: GCA_022495995.1. NCBI lineage: Eukaryota > Viridiplantae > Streptophyta > Magnoliopsida > Asterales > Campanulaceae > Adenophora > Adenophora triphylla. The sequence continues at coordinate 56,093 of JAFEMH010007319.1, forward strand.
AAACAAAATGTTATTAATCAAAATGAATCATGATACCTTTATCCTAAAAGACCTAGGATTTTTTATGTCATCTGGGATCGTGCCATTCTGCAGGTACTAGATTATGGGTACCATCTAGGAGGCGGAGCTGTTGATAGGCATGACCACGGCACCGTGTTGTTCATTGAGCTGGCATGTTTCAATTTGATCAATGGCAGGATGCAAGATATGGATGATAGGGATTTTATTATTCAACATGCTCCTGCAACTTGAAACCAAATTGGCTAAGGCATTTGCTTCAGTATTCTCTTCTCGTGGGATCTGTTCAAAGACGAAGTCTTAAAATTGTCCGGCTAGCAACTTAACGTATTGGAGATAACTTGTCATTTTAACCTGCTTAGCTGTGTAAGATCCATTGAAGTGGTTAACTAATAACAGGGAATCAGTAAATACGTTAATATGTTTAACATTTAGATTCAAGGTAGTGATTAATCCCATAATAAGAGCCTCATACTCAGCCTCGTTATTCATAGCATTGAACTCGCTGGGGAATGAGATCTCCTTGAAGGGATTTTAGGACGATCCCTAAACTGGTGCCCCTATCATTTGAAGATCTATCTATGTACAAAGTCCAGTATCTAGGAGAACTAAGTCCTTCAAGTTGCTGGACTTCGAGTTCAACTTTGGGCTGCAAGCTGGGACTAAAGTCGGCCTCAAAATCTGCCAAAGCCTGTGACTTGATGGCAGACCTTGCTTCATACTGTATGTCATAAGTACTAAGTTGTACTGACCATTTAGACATCCTACCTAACATCTCAGGTTTTCTTATCACGCTTTGGATAGGATAGTTAGTCTTGACAATAATAACATGAGATTCAAAGTAATGGTGTAATTTTATGGAAGCAGTAATTAAAGCGAGTATTAATTTTTCAAGATGAGAATACCTGGTTTCGGCGTCAAGTAGAGACTTACTTACGTAATAGACGGGATGTTGGGCACCTTCCTGCTCTCTGGCCAGTGCGACGCTAACCGAAGTTTCAGAAACTGCGAGGTAGAGGAACAATGGTTCTTCTGGTTCAGGTTTGGACAATAATGGTGGCGTTGTGAGGTATTCTTTAAGTTGGAGGAAAGTTGCTTCATGCTCGCTGGTCCATTGGAACAACTTGTTCTTCCGGAGCACCTCATAGAATAACCTGCAATTTTCAAAAGACTTGGAGATGAACCGATTAAGGGCTGCAACTCTGCCTGTAAGCTGCTGCACATCCTTAATGGTTCTGGGAGATTCCAAATTGATTATAGCCTTGATCTGCTCGGGACTTGCTTCAATTCCTCTCATAGTCACCATATAGCTAAGGAATTTGTCGGCCTTCACTCCGAAGTGACACTTGGATGGGTTGAGCTTCATGTTGAAAGCTTCCAGGATGTCAAACAATTCTCTAAGATGTTCAACATGATCTTCCATGCGTTTTGATTTTACCACCATGTCGTCGATGTAGACTTCCATAGTTTTCCCAAGTTGATCCTTGAACATCTTGTTTACCAACCTCTGGTAAGTTGCACCTGCATTTTTCAGTTCGAAAGGCATAGCGATATAACAATATATACCTTCGAGAGTGATAAAGGCTGTGTCTTCCTGATCTGATGGTTCCATCTGGATTTGTTGATATCCTGAGGAGGCGTCCATAAAAGTCAGGATGTCGTGACCAGCTGTCGCGTCTACCAAAGAGTCAATATGAGGCAAAGGGAAGGGATCCTTCAGACAGGCTCTATTGAGGTCCGTGAAATACACACATACTCGCCATTTGCCGTTCTTCTTTTCTAAGACCACCACATTGGCCAGCCATCTTGGGTAATCAACTTCCCTAATCATTTTGGATTTGAGCAATCGTGCAACCTTTTCCTTTATAATTTGGTTGCGCTTGTGTGCAAACTTTCTTCTCTTCTGGTGAACGGGTCTGATGCTGGGGTCAACGTTCAACTTATGTGTGATGATATCCCTGCTAATTCCAGTCATGTCTTCATGATTCCATGCGAAACAACTGGCCCTGATTTTCAAGAATTAAATTATGCTATCTTCTATTTCGTGAGGGATATCATCTCCCAGTAACACCTTGTCATCGGGATTAGAGGGGTCAAGCTGAATTTCTTTAACGTTGCTTTCTGCAACTTCCAAGATAGCCCATGCCTTTTTCTTTAATTGCTATGCTTGTTTGGGGACGCTGGTTGCCTTCATGGATATCTTGTAACATTCCTTTGCTGTCTGCTTGTCGCCCTTCACCTTGACTACTCCCCAACGAGTGGGCAACTTGATACACTGGTGGTAAGTTGAAGGGATTGCCTTCATGTTGTGAATCCAGGGCCTCCCCAAAATGATGTTGTAAGATGACTTGTGTTGGGCCCTACGTTTTTAAGTCAACATGTTTACAACTTTCATCAAACAGCTTGGTACTAACGAACTTGAGTTGATTCTATTACAACTTGATCTTCTGCAGGTTGGAACATAGTTACGTTAACCCTATTTTTCAGGGAACATGTCAAAAGAAGTGAAGACCAATTCAAAGACGTTTCCTCGGCAACAGATCGTTATCTCCTCCCTCAACAACAAATGGCGAATATATCTCAACAAGATCAGCATTACTTTCGAGATTTTAGGCCTATCTTTTCTCTCTGTGAATTAGCCGTTATTTGAGGTATAAAAGGGATAAAACACTGTATTTTGCACACACGTTGACACTAGCCTAAGCTCCCTTTGAATACGCTCTTAGCATTGTAATCACCAAAAACACTTAGTAAACTTTCGGTCAAGGCAGGTACCAAAACCTCCCGGGGTTTTATGCCGGCGAACAAATTGTTCAAGGGCTTTCCCTAGTCAACAAACAGCTTGTGTCCATTTCTATTAAACCTGATAATCATTGTACCTAGATTCATATCACTTTAGTCACTTTTCTTCTCATCGGAGCACGCTTGTTGAAATTTGACCAAAACAATTTGGCACCGTCTGTGGGAAACTTTGATTATTTGCGTAGAAATGGTTAATCCATCGTCCGACAAATAAGCCGAGAGGAGTCGGCCACTTCCTCGCTCTCCGCATCCAAGGTAATCCACCTCTGAATGCAGAAGCTGTCAATTTGGAGATACTGTCCAACATGGACGATATGTTGAAGAAAGTGAATGACCGATTGGACGCTCAGGAGCATACAAACACCATGATGATCAATGCCATCGATGCCTTGCGTAAAGGGAATCAAGTCGAAAACCAAGTATCTACTCCGTTTTCACCTTTACTTCCTAGATCTCTGTGCGCAGTACGTGACCAAGCCATGCCGGGGATATCCCTATGTCCAACACCTTGCCGCCAGAAAGCACGATCGTGGCGTCCATTCCAATCGAGCAACCAAGATTCACTCCTACCAAACTAGCCAACTCCGCGCCGTCATCTTGCTACACCTATGCTACACCCTCAATGGGGCAAACAGGAGTTTCTTTAATACTTTCGATACTTTCGCACCTCGCCTTAATAATGTTCCTCTTTTCGCAGAGAACCAACTTGTTAAAGAAATGCAAACCATTAAGGAGTTGCTTCGAAGCGCACTGAGTCAACTTGCCATATCACCAAGTTTCTCCAACTTGCTATAATGAATCTCGTTTTGTTCCAGCAATAGCTAGTGTGGAGATTCCGAAGAAATTTTCAGTCCCTCATATGAAAAAGTATGATGGGAGTACTGACCCGGCAGAGCATGTATTGCTATATCAAGAATCAATGGATATCATAAGTATCCCCCCTATTTTTAAAGAAGCATGTTTTTGCAGGGGCTTTGGCTCAACCTTGTCGACCGGCCTTAAAATGGCTAATGTGGCTTCCTCTAAACTCTATTTCTTCTTATGCTCAACTTGTCAATATGTTCATTAATCAATTTTCATGCAATAGGGCATTTGACAAGTTGACTAGTGATCTTTATAGAATTGTGCAACAGCCTAACGAAAATCTTAAAGAATATTTGCACAGGTTTAACAAGGAGGCAGTGACTATACCCAACTTGGATGTGTCCACCGCTACGGAAGCATTCCGTATAGGCTTGAAGAAGAGCTCATTGTTCTATAACGAGTTGGTGATGACCCCTGCAAAACAACTTGAAGAAATCGTAACTGTGGCCTTGCCTTTCATCGTATTGGAGGAAGACAACTTGGCGATGGGGAAGTCAACCGGGAGGACTCCTACTCCTCTATTTGAGCCTTCGATAGAAAATCGGATTCCCATCACTATAAGTCCAACAGGCAAACCCCGTTAAATCCGAATCTTCTAGAATTCATGTTGTAGATGATGATCAAGAGGGAGATGATAATGATTATCCAAAAATTTCGAATACTACTTTTCGTGGACATTGCAGAATCCTGTGCGCCATGGGAAATCTTGGAGATAAAGCAAGGTGGCCCAAGAAGAACGACCAGTCAACAACTTGGAAGGACAAGTCCAAGTGGTGCGCATTTCATGAGGATTTTGGGCATACCACCGAGAATTGTTTTGCCTTGAGGAAGGAAATTGCTCATTTATTGTCCAAGGGTCTTCTTAAGGATTTGTTGGGCAAGAAGAGGGTCGAAGTGAGTCTAAAGAGCCCGATTCAGGAGCACCTGCACCCGAGAAAGTTGCACCTCCTCCACCACCAAGGTAGTAAATGTTATTTCAGTGGGTCCCATATTTGTGGCACAACTTACTCGCAGCCAAGCGTCATGCCAAAAGTTCTAAGGAGGATCAATCGAATTGCCTTCAAGGCGTCGTGACTTCACAGTATGGTCATATTATTTCCTTTCAAGATGAAGATAAGGACAACACGTTGGACCCTCATCATGATGGTCTAGTTGTTCAGTGCATTGCTAATTGTATGGTCAAGAGGATTCTCGATTGATGGCGGCAGCTACCAACATAATCTTCACTCATGCCCTTCAAGATATGGGTATTCCTTTGTCCGAAGTTGTGAAGAACTCGTCCGTACCGGTAGGGTTCAAGCGGTGAAGTGAAGCAAACAATGGAGAAATCAAGTTGCCTATTTATTTGGAGGGTATGAATTCTATGGAAAGGTTCTCGTGTGATCGAGTGTTCTTCCTCGTACAATGTCATTTTGGGAAGACCCTGGATCCACAACATGAAGGCCGCACCGTCAACCTATCACCAAGGCCAAGTTTCCAACACCTCGGGGTGTGGCCAAGTTGAAGGGAAATCAGCAAGTCTCTAAAGAATGCTACAAGATCAATATGAAAGCAAGTTCAGTCCCTCGTCAAGCATAGAAATTAAAGAAAAAGGCCCAGATGTTCTTGAAGCAAGAGAGCATGATACAAAAAGCTGTTCGTTGATGCATCGAATCCCGAGGCCCAAGTGCAAGTTGGGGTAGACCTCCCATCCGAAGTTGAGGAGGAGCCGATTGAGTTCTTGAAAAGTCGAAATGTTGTTTTGCATGGAAGCATGAAGACATGACAGGATAAGCAAGGATATCATCACTCACAAGTTGAACATTGACCCAACCATCCGACTCCGTCCACCGTAAAAGAAGAAAGTTTGCCCAGAGCGGAACCGCATCATAAAGGATGAAGTTGAGAGGCTTTTGAAGTCCAAGATGATCGTGGAAGTTCAATATCCAAGGTGGTTAGCTAATGTTGTGGTGGTAGAGAAGAAGAATGGCAAGTGGCGAGTGTGCGTGGACTTCACGTACTTGAACAAAGCCTCGTCCGAAAGACCCATTCCCTCTTCCTCATATTGATTCTCTAGTTGATGAGACAAATGGCCATGATATCTTGACGTTCATGGATGCGTCTTCGTGGTATCAACAAATTCAAATGGAGCCCTCGACCAAGAAGATACGGCATTCATGACTCCTAAGGTATATATTGTTATATTTCTATGCCATTTGGTCTTAAAAATGCAGTGGGCAACTTATCGTAGGTCATGAACAAGATGTTCAAAGATCAACTTGGCAAGACGATGGAAGTCTACATAGATGATATGGTAGTAAAGTCCAAGCATATTGAAGATCATGTAGAGCATCTTGCCGAGGCGTTCAACATCTTGAAAGCTTTCAACATGAAGCTCAATCCAAAGAAAGTGCAACTTTGGTGTTAGAGCATGTAAATTCTTGGGATATATGGTGACCAAAAGGGGAATTGAAGCCAGCCCCGAGCGTATCAAAGCCATTCTCAACTTGGAATCTCCCAAGAATATCAAAGACGTCCAAAGGTTAACAGTAGAGTAGCCGCTTTGAATAGATTTATATCTAAATCATCCGATAAGTGCAGTTATTCTACGAAGTATTAAGAAAGAATAAACTCTTTCAATGGACCGACCAACATGAGGCAAAATTTTTAAGCAACTTAAAGAATATTTGGTGACGTCACCCCTACTTGCCAAACCAGAAAGCATGGTGAGCACCTTTATTTATATTTGGTCAGATCTCGAAAATGCCGTTAGTGCAAAGATTGGTGAAGGAAATCCAAGGTGAACAAAGATCCCGTTTACTATGTAAGTAAGTCTCTATTAGACGCCGAAACAAGGTACTCTCATCTTGAAAAATTAATATTAGCCTTAACTACCTGTCGCTACAAAACCGCGTCATTATTTCGAAACGCATTCTATAACCTAAGTTAGAACTAATTATCCTATAAGGAATGTGTTGAGAACTCCAGAGATGTCTGCATTGGCCAAGTGGCCTGGCCAAGTTGAGCACCTATGATATTTCGTATGAGCCAAGAACACCATCAAATCTCAGCCCTAGCCGATTTCGTAGCCGACTTCACCCAAGTTTGCAACCCGAGGTGGAGCTGGAAGTGCAACAACTTGAAGGTAAAACTATTCCTAGATTTTGGACACTGTTTACAGATGGAGCTTCAAATTCCAAAGGAATTGGCTTGGGAATAGTCCTAAAATCCCCTCAAGGTGATATCATACCTCAAGCTGTATCTTGTGAATTCAAGCAACAAATAATGAAGCCGAGTATGAAGCTTTAATCATGGGTTTAACTACACTTTAAGTTTAAATATTACACATATAAATGTATTTGTTGACTCTCAATTGCTAGCTAACCATTTTAATGGCTTATATGGCGAAGCATTCCAAGATGACTCGTATCTCCAACATGTTAAGGCTTTAGCTTCGAAATTCCTAGCATTCTCTTTGGAACAGGTCCCTAGAGAGGAGAACACAGAAGCGGACGCCTTGGCCAACTTGGGTTCAACTTGCAAATCAATGTTGCATACTAGTATCCCCATTATTTATGTTAAGTACCCGTAATAGACCAAGTTGAGGAAACTCAAGTGGTTACTCAACCTACCGGGGCACAAGATGCTAAACCTTTCTTGGACCCAACCCGTAATTGAGTTCCTTCAACTTGGAACTATTCCACCGTATATTAAGAATGTTAGATCTTTTAAGATTCGTACTTCAACTTTCGTTTTGATAGATAATGTGCTATTCAAGAAGTCTTTTTGCAGACACTATTTGAGATGTGTCGATAATGAGCAAGTCGAACCGGTGCTTAAAGAAATCCATGAAGGAATATGTGGGAATCATTCTCGGCGGAAAGGCGTTAGCGTCAAAGGCCCTCAAGACAGATATTATTGGCCAACCATGCGTCAGATGCCATGAGCTATGTACGTAAATGTGATGCCTCGCCAAAGACACAAGAACATCTTGCATCAACCTCGCCGAGCCTCTACACCCTATTGTTTCATCTTGGCCTTTCATGCAAAGCGGGGCATGGACATTGTGGGCAAGTTGCCTAAGGCTCCTGAGGCAAAGTGTTCATGTTGGCATTAACCGATTATTTCTCAAAATGGATCGAGGCGTAAGCTTATTTACAGGTAAGAGATAAGGAGGTAATCTCATTTCTAAAGAAAACATAATTAGCAGTGTTTGGCGTGCCATCGAGATTATATGTGACAACGGGTCACAATTCATAAGTAAGAAGACCAGAGATTTTTGTACTCGCCGGGGCATCAAGTTGATCATGTCTACACCGTCCACCCCCAAGCCAATGGTCAAGCCGAGTCAAGCAACAAGTTGATCATCAACAACTTGAAGAAGCGTCTAGATCAAAAGAAGGGAAAGTGGTCAAGAGTTACCACTTGTACTTTGGGCGTATAGGACCACTACAAAAGGAGCCACAGTAGAACTCCATATTCTTTGGTGTATGGAGCGTAAGCCGTAATTCCAATGAGGTGACAATCCCAACAAAGAAGGTATGGCTTATTAACTCAAGATGAAAATAATCTCTTGCTAACCCAAGATTTAGATACTATTGATGAGATCAGTGGATTTAGCCAAGATAAGGATGGCGGCTTATCAACAAAGAATTGCGAGGTCTTACAACAAAAATGTCGTAGTCGAGGTTCCAGGTTGGTGACTTAGTTTTGAGAAAAGTATTTCAAAATACAAGAGAATTGAATGCAGTAAGTTAGCTCCCAAGTGGGAAGGACCATATCTCATCGATGCCGAAGCCGGCAAAGGCGCATATTGGTTATCAACCCCAAGTGGAGACAGAATCCCTAGAAGTTGGAACGCCATCCACTTAAAACTTTATTTTATGTAAGTCCAGCTTATTTACAACTAGACTTCTCGTGTACGATTTATTTTTAGTTGTCAAGTTCATTCATATATTTCAAGTTATCAAGTTTTATTGAGAATCCTTACTAACTTAAGACGGAGGGTCGTTAGCTACGCTAACGCCCAACCCTAACATGAATTTGTTTTGCAAGGTGCAACTTGAGCGAACGAAGTAGGCTCAACATGTTGACACGCCAAGATTTGGCCGATACTTGTTGGGACCTAAAGTTGGAGTAGGTCTAAGCATGTTAACACGCCAGTACGGCTTCAACATGTTTGGATCTAGGAAGAAGAATTTCAACATGTTGACACGCCAGTACGGCTGATACTTGTTGAAATTCTAGTTCGGAGAGGGATAGAACTTGTTGACACGCCACGACGGCTGATACTTGTTCTATCTCTTCAAACGGATACCTCTATCAAAGGTACAATTTACATATGGTTAAAAGATATTCATCTTTTCTTACGAATTAAGGTTTTGACACCTTCGCCTGGGCGCACGATTTCACACTTATACAAGTTGTGAACTATTGGTTGTAACATTATTATGTTACCTACGGCTTATAACATCAACATGTTATCTAATGAACAAGCAAGTATTGTTGAAAAACCCCAAAATACTTCTTTAAAAACCTTAAAAGTGTTTTCAAAAAATTTTTGCAACTAGAGGGCGAGTTGGGTAAGCCAACCAATCCCTAAAAACCTAAGAAAGCTTGGGGTACTAGCCCAACCTAGTACTCCCAAATAAATTGTTTTGGGCTCTTATGAGCCATTACATACCAAAATAAAACTTGCTTTGGGGATATACCCCCATTTTTTGTGCATACCAACAAAGGTATGACGAATAAAAACCAAAAAAGAAATTGTTTTTGTTCACCCATCCAAAATGCTCAAAAAGGTTTCAAATTGTTTTTAAACTTCTTGGCCTGCTGCCGCCGGTGTTGTATTGTTCCCCTTCCCATGATCATTTTCTTCAACTCGAGCTACCAATATGGTACTCAAGGCTTTTCTAGTATCATCAACCAGAGCTTCAAGAGCCGCGGAGTTCACCTCTCCCCCATCTGCTGGCTCACCAATGAAGTCTTCCAAAGATCTTTTTTTTTCCTCCACATCCCAATCCGAAGCCAACCCATTCTTATACTCTTCCATAAGTTGGATTCTGGCTTCAAACACCGCTTTGGTAGCGTTGAACTTGAAGTCCTCTTTTGCAGCATCAAGTTCCTTCTCGTGGGCTTCATTCTCCTTCACTTTCTCGGCCCTGACAACTTCCAACGCCTTCTTCGCAGTCTCAATGTTTTTCTTCAACTTCACTACCTCCCCAGCATTCTTGTTGGCTTGTTCCTTGAATCCCTCAGCTTCACAGTTGTACTTGGCTGTTTTGATCTTCAAAACATCGAGCTGGTCCATGATAGGACACATAATATCCGCAACCTGAGTAAAAGAAGTGTTAGCACTCATCAAATCTTGGGCAAGGTTCAGGTTTCCTCGTTTTACCTTATCAACGAAACATGCTATCGCATCTTTTAACTTCTTCCTTGCTTTCACCATCTCACAATCATCATTCGCATCCGTAGCTTCAGCTTCTGATAGCTTCCTTTTCTTCGCCTCCTCCTTCTTCTTGGAAGCATCTAACTCAGAACTAGAGGCCACAGACATTGGAGTTGGAGGCTTACTTTCCTTCTTGGCAATCCTCTTTGCCTTAGCTGCAGCCATTAAGTCAGCAGCACTCACGTTGGATTTGGATCGTGTAGCTGCAATAAGGAGATAAGAAATTAAGATAACTGGAAGATTAGAATGACTTGCGAAAGATACAAAGATTTTGAGGTGTCAAACCTGTAGACATTTCGGGTAAGCTTGGGGGTAGATTTTCTTCGTGTTCAACTTCGCCTCACCTTCAACCTCTTGACAGAGAGAACTCAACAGGGGAATGCCTTAAAGGTCTGTCTGATGCACCCAATTTGAAAAGCTGGTTTACGTTTTCTTTCGTTCCTTCTTGCCCCGGAAATAAGTCTGACAACTTAGCAACTTCTACAAAGGGAATTTTAGTGGTTAGCTATCAAAGTGTTAAGAAACATTAATAGAATAGGAAAAATTATTTGCACTACCTTGAAACCTCCATTTGGAAATTACACCCTCCTCGTGACCCAAGGTATCTCTCCTTGCAAAGAAAAACTTATTCTTCCACCCTCTATCAGCAGGATCATTGTTGGAGATCAAAATAGGCTCACCACTCTTAACCCTAAAACAGAACCTTCCTGGACCAAAACCCCTTAAATCCATGGTATACGCCAATTCTTCTAACCCAACAGTCAAATCGGCCCTCTCTCTTAATTTAACTAGGGTTAGCAAGTATCTCCAACCTTGAGGCATCAGTTGGGCATAGTTGAGTTTGGTGCAGGAAAAGAATTTGGTGATCAAGTCGGGGAAAGGAAATTTTAAGCCTATAACAAAGGGATATTCCGGGAAGCAACCCAAATAGGGGAATAGCATTCAGAAGTTAAATCAGGGTGGGTAAAGAAGACGGTTTCGTAAGGCATGGCACGATTTTTCTTAATGATTTCTAGGCTAGCCTTAGGAATCAAACATTTTTCGCTATCGGGTTCTTTCAGCAAATTTTGGGTTATGAAACCCTCAGGCAAACCCTCGTTACTCTCGATAACGATGAATTTCTTTCGACCCATTTTTTCAAAAGCGAAAAACAAATTACAGAGAAAATTAAGTTGAAGCGACAAACTCACCGGAAATTTCTACTTGGTTTTTCTCTCCGACTGTCTTCCTTGGTTCTTCCTCTAGAAACCTCTGTGAAAGCTACGTTTTCAATTTTGTGAAAGGGAGAGTTGAAGAGGGACTGTATTTATTTAAAGAGATTGAAAGCGGTTGGGACTCCAAAAAGAATCATGACTTTTGCCTTGGAACTACCCAGAACCGTCCCATCAAAATCCTTTCGTTTTAAAAACCGCCGTATATCACAGTCCATTTTTGGCAAACTTTTTAAATTTTTTTTTGTCTCTTTATATTCCTCATTTTAAAATTCAAAAAGTTTGGGGGCAATTGTTGGGCCCTACGTTTTTAAGTCAACATGTTTACAACTTGCATCAAACAACTTGGTACTAACGAACTTGAGTTGATTCTATTACAACTTGATCTTCTGCAGGTTGGAACATAGTTACGTTAACCCTATTTTTCAGGGAACGAGTCAAAAGAAGTGAAGACCAATTCAAAGACTTTTCCTCGGCAACAGATCGTTATCTCCTCCCTCAACAACAAATGGCGAATATATCTCAACAAGATCAGCATTACTTCCGAGATTTTAGGCCTATCTTTTCTCTCTGTGAATTAGCCGTTATTTGAGGTATAAAAGGGATCAAACACTGTATTTTGCACACACGTTGACACTAGCCTAAGCTCCCTTTGAATACGCTCTTAGCATTGTAATCACCAAAAACACTTAGTAAACTTCCGGTCAAGGCAGGTACCAAAACCTCCCGGGGTTTTATGCCGGCGAACAAGTTGTTCAAGGGCTTTCCCTAGTCAACAAACAGCTTGTGTACATTTCTATTAAACCTGATAATCATTGTACCTAGATTCATATCACTTTAGTCACTTTTCTTCTCATCGGAACACGCTTGTTGAAATTTGACCAAAACAACTTGCATTCGATAACATAGAATTTCTCCATGGAGTTTGCTCCTTCCACATACACGGGCAATTTGATGTCTCCATAAGTATGCTTGATCTCTCCACTGAATCCAACTAGAACATAAGAGCTTCTGGTAACATGTTCAAGCGGGATGTCCATACTTGCTAAGCTGTCAGTAGTTATTATGCTAACGGAGCTTCCATTATCAATCAAGATGTGTTTCACCAAACAATTGGCCACCTGCAGGGTAACAACCAGTGCATCATGATGCGGGTCTAAGATGTCACCCTTGTCATCTTCGTCGAAGGTGATTTCCTGGACGCTCTCCTTCACGGCCGGCCTGGTTGGCAAGTTGATCATGTCTTTCTTAGATTCTGAGGCATGACGTTTGGCGGCGTAGTAGGAAGTACCACATATGTCTGATCCTCCACTGATCATGTTGACCACTTTGATTGGGACTGGAGGATTTGGTGGGTTTTCTGCCTCTGGCTCTTGATTGTCGTTCCGTCCGCGTCGCTTGCCCAGTAGTTCTTTGAGGAAACCTTTAGACAAGAGGTGGCTAATTTCCTTCCTCAGGGCAATGCAATTCTCAGTGGTATGGCCAAAATATTCGTGGTAGGCACACCATTTAGATTTGTCTTTCCAACCAGAGGCTTTGTCAGAATTTTTGGGCCATCTTGCCTTCTCTCCCAGGTTGTCCAAGGCGTGTATGAGTCCTGCAATGTCAACAGAGAAACAGTAGTCATCTATTTTTGGGTAAGGTAATTCATCTTCGTTAGTATTATCAATAACGGCATTAATGCTAGAATGATCAGTTTTAGAGTAGGGTTTGACCCTATTAGATTTAGAGTGGGACGTCTCCGTTTTGCTGCCCGAATGTTCGGGAGTAACAGTTCTCTTAGATGCTTTCTCTTGCAGCAACTTGTCTTCTTCCAGCCTTATGAATTTTATGGCTCTCGTCCTGACTTCCTCGAGTCTCCTGCAAGAGTCATTACTAATTCCTCATAATAGGGGGAATCTTTCTTGAGTCCCATCCTGAAGGCCTCTGTTGCAGTAGACATATCCATGTTGGGGATGTCGACAACTTCTTTGTTAAACCTGCTCAGGTAGTCTTTTAAGGATTCGTCAGGTTGTTGAACGATCCTGTATAAATCACTAGTCAGTTTTTCAAAGACTCTATTGCAAGAAAATTGATTAGTAAACATGTTAATAAGTTGAGTGTAGGATCCAATAGAGCCTAGGGGCTGGTTGATGAGCCAATGTAGGGCTGCCCCAGTCAAGGTGGAACCAAACCCCCTACAAAGGCGGGCTTCCTTGAATTGCAAGGGGATATGAATCACATCCATCTTCTCCTGGTACAAGGCGATGTGTTCCAAAGGGTCGGTCGTCCCATCATACTGCTTCATGTGGGAAACAATGAACTTCTTTGGTATCACCATGTTGGCGATAGCAGGGCTAAATCGTGACTCATTGTAACAAGTTGGAGAGGCTTGATGGTATGACAGGGTTATCCCTGGTACATTCATCACCATTTCCCTTAACTCCTGTAACTGCCGGTTCATTGCGTTTCCTGCATCAGGGTTAGCAGCAGTATAAAAAGTATTAAAATCAATTTGACGGTTAACACTCCCTGTTAGCCCAGGAGGAATGGATGTCACGCAAGTTGTAGCAGTGGATTGGCCAGCTTCGGGATTGATGATCACACTATCAGTGGGGGCACTGATCATTGGTATGAATCCTACGTTATCAGTCAGTGTCCCTGTATCCCTGTCAAAGGTGAGCCTCTTGGGTTGGATTGGAGAGAACATGCTGGAGCCCACGGCGGGGTTTACACCTTGGAATGCTCCAGGCTGCGCATAAGGGTGTGATCCGGACGGTCCAGTTTGTAGGTCAGATACTTCGCGTTGCAATCTGGTAAAATTGTTCATAAGCATGTTGGAAGTATCAGTCTGCAGCATCACCTGGCACCTCAGTTCGGCCATTGTAGCTGCTAAGCTGGACAGGACATCCGCTGGAATCACTTGCATAGGTGCCCCAGAGGATCCTCCATGACCTTGACCTATACTGGTTGAGGCACCAACATTTTGGCCTGAAGTAGCTATCCCGGCGGTGGCTCCTACTGAAGTTACTGCCGATGACATTCCGGTAGACATCTTGAGGATCTTTAATCAATCAAAAGACCAATGTTCCCACAGACGGCGCCAAATTGTTTAGGTCAAATTTAAGCAATTCAACTTTTAAAGGGGAAAAATAGGGCACAATGGAATAAGACAATTGTAAATTGAAGATGTCGACAAGAGTTTTAACGAGGAAAGCCCTTAAACAACTTGTTCACCGGCACAAAACCTCTGAAAGATGGAATATTATTATTATGGTGATGGTAGAGAACAAATGAATAATACAAAATAGGTTGCTCCGAGAACTGATATGTGTGTGTGTATACATGTGTTCGTCTATTTAAATTACAAAGGATGGTAACGGTATCAACTAAGTAAATGCAATCCCTCCTTGTGCGCCTAGAATCTCGCAGGAGGTTATTGATGCAGTCTTCATATCCGTTGCTGAGTAAATATTGTTGAAGACGTGGTTTGACTTGGTCCATCAAGCTTTGCAAAACGGTTCCTACAATGTCGCCTGCCAGTCATCCTGAATGAAGCAGATAATCTACCAAGTTGTACTGCTAAGATGATGTTCCAGGATATAACATGCTGCTGTAGTTTTTTTCCCCAAATAGTTATGAATGTTGATGTTAGAACACTCAAAAGCTTTCAAAGTTATGAACTTGCTTTTATTTGTCTATTTTATTAAATGTTCTAACTTAAAATGTTGTTTTGATTATTGATTTCTGTAGATGGCTCCCAAACCAACTCCCATGAAAGACATTTACGGAAGTTACATTCTCCCCAGCTTCTTTGAATATGAAGAAGGAAAGCTACTACAAGCGTTTTTATCTGATACTGGTCTACTTCCGTTCTTGATGCCTGAAGGAAATCATGATATCATGTATGAGTTGGTGAATGAGTTATTCAACAATGGTGAGTTGGATGAAAGTGTGAAGCCTGGAGAAATGTCTACAATATCCTCAACCGTTGCTGGCATACCGATTGTCTTCTCACCGGCCTCAATAGCTTATGCGTTCCCCTCCTTGCCCTCAACCGGTTCCTCATCGGTTGACATGAAAAGTATGGAACTGGCCTGGGCTCAATTAAGAGGAGCTGATCCATTCGTTACCGGTGAAGGTAACAAGAAGGCTGACTTCGACGCTGTTAATTAAGCGTTGGCCAAGGTTGTTAACCGATGCATCATCTGTCGGTCACGCTCTCATCACGGCATCACCATGATTCAGTGGGAAGCCATTTGAGCTGTGTTACTCAAGAAAAACTTCAATTGGTGCTCTTTCATTTACAGGGTGATTTTGATTGCCTTTAAAAATTTTCAAAAGGAGAAGCCATTGACTAGGCCAAACAAAGCTAGGCCTTTTCATTACCTCCTAATCAGCATAATTCTTAGAGAAGCTAAACCTATAGCTATTGCTGCTGCTGCTGCCGGTGTGTAGCGTTGTGAGAAGAATTTTATCTTTTGAGTCGCCACCTATATTATTCGTTTGGAAACATAGGAAAACCATTTTGAAAAGAGATTTGATTTCGGGGCTTAGGTTATGGAATGGGTAGGTCAAGGAGCATCCATTCCACCCAACCCGGAGATCGGTCTTGCTAAAGAAAAGAGAGGTTTTCAATCTTTACAATATACTCCCTCCGTCCCATAGAACATTGCCCGTTTACTATTGAGAACGGAAAATAAGGAATAATGTTATTAAAGTAGATGTTGTGAGTGGGAGGAGAGAGAATGAGTGGAGAGAATAGTAAATTATAATGGTGTTGTGAGTATTAAAATAATGTAGGAGAGAGAATGAGTGGAGAGAATAGTGATTTAAGGTTTCCTTTTTAGGAAAGTGGGACTTTAAAGAGGGACGCCCAAAATAGCAAAAGGGGTAATGTTCTATGGGACGGAGGGAGTATATATATAATTAAAGAAAACAAGCAAACCCTAATCAATTTCTTGATTAGGAATGTCGGATTGTATGCTTCGAGTTCGCCTTCATCGATTGAAGGGACTCTAGGCCAATCCTTTTGATGGGATTACACCACTCTAAAAGCCAATAGAGAGAGATTGAGAAGAAGAGAGTAAAAGTATAGGAATTTACCTAGCGTTTGGGGAGTGTTTGATTTAGAACGTGGTTCTAAGATGTCTTTTCGGTCGAGAAGTGATTTGAGCAGAGTTTCGACTCAATATGAGAGTCAAATCTTGATACGGACAGAGCTTCGCCTCAATCCTTGATTCGGGTTTGGATGTTTGTTGATCAACAAGGTTGATAAACAAACTTTAGGTGATTTTAGGGAGGTTTTGTGAGTGATTTGAAGGAATATTTTGTGGAGAGAAACCAACAAATTGTGTGTGTTGTGTGGAATTCTGGACCTCTGAAACAGTGGAAGTCACCAAGTATTTATAGGGGTTTAAGAGGTAGAGGTGGAGAGGTAAAACACTCCTAGGAAGCTTCCAGAACTCAAATTCTATTGGATGAACGGATGGGATAAGAATTTATCAAAAAAAGAGTTTGAAACGGAGAAGGAGAGCGATTTCTGCACATCCTGTCGAGGGGATATCTCGCGCGAGACACGCTATTTCGCGCAAGATAACTAGTCATTTGACTATTTTGTCCTCTTCAGTTATTCTGTTAGTCAGTTAGGTCCAAAACTAACGAGGTTAATTAGAAACTTAACGAAACGTGACGAAATTGACATGCTTTCATCAAAACACAAAAGAGAGACAAAGAGTAGTGTAATCATGAATTATTGGTTCAGAATGGGGTGTCTACAGAGCCCCTCGGTGACAGGTCTTATGAAAGAAGAAGTGTCGTCGATAGAAAAGACATCATTCTGAACATTGGAATGGTTGTGCCGCACGGCTGCCTACGTATCTCTAAGAGAGAATCAGACCAAACGTAGTTCGACTCCAAAACACTAAAAAGGCTATTTTAGGTATTTTGAAAAGCATTTTTGAAGATCGAAGAGGGATTTTTTTTGAAAAGGTAAAATCATACTGAGGAATCAAGGACCTGACCCAATTCTGAAGATACCTGTTTGTTGATGAAGTTGTTGAAGTGCGCCGCCCGAGGTTACTGACGTTGCCGTTGTTGCCGTTGTTGCCGACTTGAAGTTTGCTGCCGTCACAGACTATGAAGTTGTTGCCGAGGTCACGGACTTGAAGTTTGCTGCCGTCACAGACTTTGCTGGTGTCGCCGAGGTCACGGACTTGAAGTTTGCTGCCGTCACAGACTTTGAAGTTTTCGTTGAGGTCACGGATTTGAAGTTGCTGCCGTCACAGACTTTGCTGGTGTCGCCGAGGTCACGGACTTGAAGTTGCTGCCGTCACAGAATTTGCTGATGTTGCCGAGGTCATGGACTTGAAGTTGTTGGTTGAGATGGAGGTTCTGTCGACCCCTGTAATGCAAGGATATATGCATGATGGTCTCGGATAGACCCGAATGATTCTTACCTTTCTGTACCTGTTAGCACATAAAGATTTCAAGTAGATTTTTCAGATTTTAGTTGTTTAACTGGACTTACGTGGTGATGCTCACGTCTGTTTGTGTAAATGGCCGGTTGGTCATTTTGGTGGTGAGTTTATGTATGAGTATATGGTATATAGAAATGTAGGGACATTTGTGTGGATTTTTATTTGAGAGGGATGAAATATATGAGTGAACTTGTGTTTGACAAGTTGGGACCAAATCAGGTTTATGCAGAATCTGTTGCTAGTCAGCAGGGCTGAATTTCAATGAGTAACCTTGTGTGAACACATCTAGGCCTGTTGAGAATCTTCATTCTTACTTCTCCCTTGAGTCGTGTTTCTAGGAGACAAACGACTACAAATCTGTCGACTGTCGTAATGGCTTTGTGTCTAAGGCCCTTTGGTGTCTTAAGCCCCAAGTTGCATGGTGGGGGTAGATGACTTTGTGAACAGGCTTGTGAGTCTGCTCTCTTGATTTGAAGATGATCGAAGAAGACTCCCCTTGTTGATTTGGTTTGAAGAAGATCGAATGATGTTCGATGAAGAAGGCTGAAGAATACTCTCCCTTTGTCCTTGATTTTTTTTTCTTTTCTTAGTGACGCACCCTGGTTTTTACCTAGACCGCCCTTTCGGGTTTTCAATCTAGCGGGCATCTCTTTTGCGTCTTTTTTTTTTTTTGTGCTCTAACTTTTGCCTAGGCCACTCTTTACGAGTTTTCAACCTAGCGAGCCTTTTTTTTTTTTTGAAAAGTATGTGTACTCGAAGAGGACTCAGTTGGAAAAATCTCATTGAGGAGAGAGGACTGAGATTTCAAGTTAGTTGAGGAGAGACGGACTCTATTCTTTGGAAGATGATCCAAGCATTGACATTTTGGAGAAGTGTATTCTCTAATGATGAGAGTGAGAAGCAAAGAGGAAAGCCCCTAATGTAGATTTGATTGTTTTGAAGAGTTGAAGTATAAATTGACTGGGGGAGGAAAGGTTAGTAAGCCCCAGTTTTGATGCTTGGATTTCAAGAGTGTGTATGAGAATGGCTAATAGGAAGCCCCTAGACTCAACAAGAAACGCTATGTGGCTCAAGGATCTAGAAAAGTCGTTCTACCTTTTAATGAATCGTGCATCATCTAGAAGTTTCTAAGTAAGTTTGAGAAGGAAGCCAATCATTAGCATGACTTAAGGGTAAACATTTTTGTTGATACAGAAAGTCTTCTTCACTTGATGTAGAAGGAAATTGAGGAATCCTCTTTTCTTTTGTTGGTATCACTTGACTCCTCTTCTTTGTGGGAGAGTCCTTCTTGCCTTTGTTGAAATTCCATCCTTGTTGTGGGGCGATGAAGGCTTGAGAGTTTTCTTTCTTTTTTTTTTTTTTTTTTTTAATGCTCTATTTTTGCCTAGGACGATTTGGGGAGTTTCGTCCTAGTGAGCTTTTTATTTTTGTACTCTCAAAGCCTTGAATTGAGTAGCCCCACTCTTCTTTGAATGAAGGTTGATAGCAGCACCTTTGACTTTTTTATTTTGTTGACTTTTGACTTTCAGTAGGGGTAATGTTTAGCCCTTAAGCTTCCTAAGGATAACTTCTTCTTAAACTCGCTTAGAAATCTCTATTTTTTTGCGATGATTAGGGAATGGAGGGTCCATTATTTTGCATGAATTAAATGATAATCATGCGGTAGAACAACATTAGTGAAAGTGTTTAGGAAAAGAAAATTACTTTGATTAATTGAGAAATTTAAGAACAGACTCGATAGTTTAGAGGACACAAACTAGAGGGGGTGAGAAGTACTAGAAAGACAGAACGACTCTTCGAGTTCATACTTGGAAATTTAAAACCTAATCTACTTCTATCAAAGGAGAAAGGGAGAGGATAGTTGAAGCCTTGAAGTGGTAAGTGTGGGTTTCTTCTTGGAGCTTCATCTTCTTCATGGAGTACGAGGAAGAGGATTGGTGATGACGTTGGGACGTTCTAGATTTCCATTGTCAAAGAGGTCTTGGATGATGTCCTTCAAGTGGTGGCAGGAGTTGGTGTCGTGGCCGGTGAAGTTGTGGTACTTGCAGAATAAGTGATGAGCATGATTCGGACCCATATCCTTCGGAGGACCACCTTCCCTTGGTTTGACCTTTTCATTCTGGACAAGCACATCGAAGAGTTCTTCTTGAGTGATTCCTTCAATTTTGTCATAGTGTCTCTTTTTCTTTTCGGGAGGAGGGACAGCAGAATACTTGCCGGTGTTGGGACGGTTGAGTGCAATAGCGTTGACTGAAGCGTCCTTACTTGTAGCGGGTTTGTTGTAGCGGAAGTTACTTTCCCTCTTTTTACTTTTAAGGAAGTCGTCAACCCTAATTCCGGACTCGAGGAGTTCATTGAAACTAGGAAAGTAATTACCGGCGAGCTTCTCTTGAAATTCATCACGGAGGCATTGGAGGAAGATGTGGATTTTCTCTTTGAGAGTAGGCCTTTCGACGATTTCAGTGAGTTTGAGTCTCCATCTTCTAGCAAATTCAGCAAAGGACTCATTGGCATGTTGTTTGGTTTGTTCAAGATCCCTCCTAGTAGGGCGGTAAGTGGAGTTGTCTTCAAACTGCCTTTGGAAGACTAAACATGCAGACGACCAATCAAGCCTTGTAGTCGTAGGAAGAGACATGTACCAATCCCTTGCAGCACCCTCCAAGGTTTGAGGAAAGCATTGGTCCAAGATTGTGTTATCAACACCCATTGGAAGCATAGCCCAAGTGTAGGTCTCAACATGAGCTCGAGGACAAGTAGTACCATTGAACTTGGCAATGTCGGGTGTTTTATACTTGCGAGGAAACTTGGTGATTGATTGTTGAAGAGCATCGGGATCAAATGGAACGAATGACCCTTTGGAAGTGTCAAGAGTCGCAAGCTTCTTTTCGAGGTAGTTCTTACTAACATGGTCACCAAGTTTAGTGTTTCACCACTGCCTTCTTTCTTGGTTTTAGCACCTTTGGAGGTATGTTCCTCATCATCGGAGGAGGACGAGGAAGAGGAGGAATCGGATTCTTCCTTTTTCTTGCTTGACTTCTTGATTTTTCTATTCACTTTGGTGTAGGATTCCTCTTCGTCGGAGGAGGATTCCACTTTCTGCTTTTATTTTTTGCCTTTCTTGACTTTCAACTCGTGGAGTTCTTTCATGAGGGCGGCCATTTGGGCATTTTGCTCATCAATTTGCTTACTTTGTTCATCCAACCTAGTCATGGCTTCGATGAGTTGGGCCTTAGCGTCGTTGATATCGGCCTCGGTGGTAGAAGGAGAAGCAGACATCGTGGCGAAGAACCTAGACGTAGGCCTCCATCCAGCCATACACTTTCCAAAATATGTCCCCACCATCACCTTGACCAAGTCAACGATGGCGGCAACATCAAAGGACAACAACAGGTCACTCAGCATTAAAAGATTGACCCCCTGTCAACAACAACCTAGGGGCTTGCCTTCGCCCTCGTGCTGTGATGATGCCACCCGATTTTTCCTTTCTTTTTTGAAAATCAAAACGGAGACGGAGTCACCACGCCATTTTTATTTTAAGGGTCAAAACTTTGAAAAATGCCCGAGATTAGAGATTTGGGTTCGGAGGTCACGTTACACTCCGGGAAGAACGTTAGGGTTCACCCGGAATGCCTCGTAAAACGAGTCTTCCTAATTTGAAACCATTTGTGTGTGTGTGTGTGTTTTGGTTAAAATAAATGTAAAATGAGAAATTTAAAAATTGATAACTCTTTATTAGATCTTAAACAAGTCCCATGATTTTTGGTATGATTTTAGGGTTGAATTTTGATACTCAAAAGACTCCTTGAAGTTGAAAATCAATTCTGCCAGAATGAAAAAGGCAGTGGACACTTGATTTTGAAATGGATTTACGAGCTTTAAAAATTCAAAATCTGGGGAAATTCCGAGAATGAAAGTTGTTCAAAACATCTTAAATAAGGTGACTGCAAAAGCCTTTCCCATTTGGAGATGATTTGATGGACCAAAACCTTCTGGAAATCACAAATATGAAATCTGGATTTCCAGAGACAGTTGAACTGACCTTTGGAAAATAATTTGAAAAAGGGAGTTATACTCACGCAAAAAATAAAGTAAAAATATGTATGGAATGCTACGGATGTTGTATAAAAAAAGTATTTTGTAGTAAACATCCAATTCTAAGTTTTTCTGTGTCCAAAAAATTAGACAATGGACTGAGGTCTTAGAACAATGCTACTGGACAGCAAGATGTTCTTGAAGGAAAATGTGATTTTAAAGGGGGTTTTGCATCCATGCTTGTCCCCATTTACTTAAGCTTTGATTAGTGATCACTAGACATTTTAGTGGTGATCTACTATATCAAGCCATCCTTAGGGTACATTAGGACTTAAAGCACTTCATTTGCTTGGGAAGGGGGAGATTTAACTTTGAAATCAAGATTTTATGTATGAAAATGATTTTTAGGCTTAGAAAAGTGTTTGTAAGAAGTAAAAACAATTTTGAAAGAAATGTTGATCCTTGTAGAGGATCATCCATGGAGATGAACTTCCATGGTGATCCTCTTGGATCTAGGGCAAGAGAAGAACAAGTTACATCTTCAAAGTATGAGATGCATGCATGGATGAGAGAGATTTAGGGTAAGGAGAAGGAGGGTTTACCAATATTCTTTGTGTTTATGCTTGAGGGTTGAATTTGAGAGTGATTAGTGAGTGAGATTTGGAAAAATGGTTGAGAAAAAGGTGACAATTCAAGGGAATTCCCACTGTTTTCTACAATATTTTCGCCAAGGTGCTTGCTGTGAGTGAATTGTTCCTTGTTTTTCTGAGACTGAAGGGCTCAATTTATAGGCCTCTGAAAATGTCATTTTGATCCGCACGGACAGGACCTGCAGCGTGCACTGTTCATTAAATGCAGCTGCAGGCTTTGGACCAAAGGAATATTTTCAAAATTAAGCAACCAGTTTTTGTTCCAGCAGCTTCCATTTCTGGTTTTTCTCTTTTTTAAGATTCTTTTCTTGGTTTAACTTTAAATGGCAATGCCTAATTTACCCTTGCTTTATTCGAAAGGTTAGGAATTGTTAGAAATGTTAGGGCTTTCATTAATTTTCTAACGAAAATACTAACAACTCAAATTGGAGCACTTACAGTAGCCCCTCAGCGACGACGCTTTCGAAGGAAGCGGGGTCGTCGATAAGAGTAAGGCTCCATATTTGACAAGAGAATGACCATTTTGGTCGGATGGGACGAGAGGTGACCAAAGTGGTTGAGTGGCTGGACCTGGCGGTAGGCTACCTACGTATCCCGATTAGGGAATCTAGCCGGTCGTAGTTCGGGTCTTTGACCCTGGAGTGACTGTTTTAGGATGTCAACCTGGTGAGCGAGTTCTATAGTCGGTTGCTGAAAGAAACTCTGCTGGGGATAGGATATGACCATTTTGGTCTGATGGCTAGAGCTGTATATCCGCTTTGCTGGGGAAAGAATGACCATTTTGGTCTGATGGCTAAAGTTGTATATCTGCTCTGCTGGGGAAAGAATGACCATTTTGGTCTGATGGCTGAAGTTGTATATCCGCTCTGCTGGGGAAAGAATGACCATTTTGGTCTGATGGCTGAACCTAATGATAGGCTACCTACGTATCCTTAAGAGGAATCAAGCCAGTCGTAGTTCGGGTCTTTGATGTCGACCCTAGAGTGACTGTTTTGAGGCGTCAACCTGGTAGTGATGGCGTTTTAGGTGCCTCGAACCTCGGAGATGATGGCATTTTAGGTGCCTCAGACCTTGAAGATGATGGCGTTTTAGGTGCCTCGAACCTTGAAGATGGCGTTTTAGGTGCCTCGGACCTTGAAGATGGCGTTTTAGGTGCCTCGGACCTTGAAGATGATGGCGTTTTAGGTGCCTCGAACCTTGATGATGGCGTTTTAGGTGCCTCGAACCTTGATGATGGCGTTTTAGCTGCCTCGAACCTTGATGATGACGTTTTAGGTGCCTCGAACCTTGATTTGAAGTGATTTCCTTCGGTGATCCGGGAAAGATGGTCCTTTGGTGGACTTCGTTTGAAGGGATCGGTCTTACGTCTGCTGTCGAGGGGAAGGATGACCGTTTTGGTCGAGTGGCTGGACCTGTGATAGGCTACCTACGTATCCCGATTGGGGAATCAAGCCCTTACGTAGTTCGAAAGCTGCTGGGAACGGGATTCCGTTGGCTTTTGCTGGGGAAAATGGGCTTACGTTTTACGGCCGGGGATGAAACTGATGAAAGAAACGGGATGCCGTTATCTTTCTCGGAGAAATTGGACTTACGTTTTACTGCCGTTGATGAAATTGATGAAAGAAACGGGATTCCGTTATCTTACGTTTTACAGCCGTTGATAAAATTGATGAAAGAAACGGGATTCCGTTATCTTTCTCGGGGAAATCGGACTTACGTTTTACAGCCGTTGATAAAATTGATGAAAGAAACGGGATTCCGTTATCTTTCTCGGGGAAATCGGACTTACGTTTTACAGCCGTTGATGAAATTGATGAAAGAAACGGGATTCCGTTATCTTTCTCTGGAGAAATCGGACTTACGTTTTACTGCCGTTAATGAAATTGATGAAAGAAACGGGATTCCGTTATCTTTCTCTAGAGAAATCGGACTTACGTTTTACTGCCGTTGATGAAATTGATGAAAGAAACGGGATTCCGTTATCTTTCTCTGGAGAAATCGGACTTACGTTTTACTGCCGTTAATGAAATTGATGAAAGAAACGGGATTCCGTTATCTTTCTCGGAGAAATCGGACTTACGTTTTTCTTTGCCGATGATATTGATGAAAGAAACGGGATTCCGTTATCTTTCTCTGAGAAATCGGCCTTGCGTTTTACTGCCGTTGATGATATTGATGAAAGAAACGGGATTCCGTTATCTTTCTCGGAGAAATCGGACTTACGTTTTACTGCCGTTGATGATATTGATGAAAGAAACGGGATTCCGTTATCTTTCTCGGAGAAATCGGACTTACGTTTTACTGCCGTTGATGAAATTGATGAAAGAAACGGGATTCCGTTATCTTTCTCGGAGAAATCGGCCTTACGTTTTACTGCCGTGAAGCTCTTTTGAAAAGGGGGTTAACTTTGGTTAACTTTGGTTATCCCCGTTAAGTTGAGGACTAAACTGCAGAGTCCTGGAATTTTAAAGGGCAGAACTGTCATTTTGCCACTTCAATTCCATCCGCGCTGAGCAGAATGAAGCCCTGACAGGTTTAAATAAAGGGCCGCCGCCCTTCTCTTTCTTCCTCACCATTTTTCCAGTTTTTCGAGAGAAGAGAGAGAGAAAGTCGAGAAATCCTCCATTGTTGGCCTAGAAGCTTCCAAAATCTTCCGATTCCTTTGATTTTTCGAGCAATGGAACACGGGGGAGTTGCTATCCAAGGTCAAGGACGCGGCCCGGTCGCGGAGAGGCGATTAGAGCTTGTAAGAATGAGGAGGCATTACTCACTTTCGCAATCGATTTGCGGAGGAGCCATATCCCGATGCGTGGCAACATTGGGCCACTGATCCGAGTCTTCGCACGGTACACTTCGAATTTCTTCATTTCCTTGGTTGATTTTTTGTTTGAAATTGATTTTTTGTGATTTTTTTCTTTTTTTTTTAAATCCGAAAATTGTGATGTTCTTGGTATTGAAATTGGACTTTGATGATTTGCATGTTGTAATGAGTATATGGGTAACCCAAATGTGCACTTGGTTTGGAAAAAGAATGGGCATTTTGCCATTTTTGAAATATGAGAAGATGAAAATTTTCCCGAATTCGGGACGGACTTTTTGTTGCATGTAGGATTCTTGCAATGAGATGATGCTTCCGTGAATGATATGAATGTATGCATGTGTGCTTTTTGTAAAAACATGATTTTTTGTGAAAAATGGGACGGATTTTTGCTTCCGTTGATTGAATGTATGAATTGTGGAAAATTGTTTCTGTATGCTATTTTATGAAAAGTGGGACGGAGTTTTTATTTCCGTTGACTTAATGTCATTAACATGTTTCTTCATGCATGAATGAATGATGAATGGTGATTGTTGAAAAAATCTTTTCTTTTGTGTAAGAAAAATGGGGCTGGATCCATTATATGCCGTTATGCTGCCGAATTTTCTTCAGAATTTTATGTCTATGATGCATGTGTATGCTTTTAAATGCAAATGCAAAAATTTTTTTGACATTTTTTTTTGTTTTTCTTTCGATTGCAGGGTGGAGATCGTTTTGTGACGGAGCAGCTGAATAAGCTGAAGACTCGAGGATCAATGGAGGCCGTGATTGACCTGTGGGACCGGCTGTCAGTCTTGGGCCGAGGAGTTTTGATGAGTCCGAGACAGATCGTCATTGGGACCGGCTTGTATGAGTTCATTGAGTGCCTGAGGGGGTTGATCAAGTTCCCCAAGAGTAAGGGCCTGATTTTTGCTTTGGCACAGCATTGGTGGGACGTGACCCACACCTTCCATTTCTTCTGGGGCGAGGCCACGGTCACACCCTCCGATTACGCTGTGATCACGGGCCTGTCCTTTAAAGGACGGAGCATCGAGTGGAGAGATGGCTACAAAGGTGACACAGGCTGCGGGATCTTCTAGGCTTTACCCCATTCCCAAAAGGGGATGGGGATGGAGTATGCCGTGGTCCACGGAAATATCGTGGAGAGCATTGAGAGTTATGAGGTCGATGAGAGAGTGGTCGGTGTGCATTGCTAGGGCTTTTCTCGTGGTTCGCTTTTCGAGCACACTTTTTGGACACACCGAGGGACGGCGGTGTTCGCTTTCGAGGACACTGGAGGATGTGGAGATGGCTGGAGAGGTGTCTTGGGGAGAGGCCGGGCGCGAGCTATATTTCGCTTTGGATCGGTATAGCCGAAAGGCCGCGAGCTCCTCGACGTGCTTTCAGTTCCTACGGAGGTATAAGCTTACGCTTTTTCTTTTCCTTAAGCACGCACCTTTTTTTTTGCACTTAATTGATGTGATCCCTTTTACCTTTCGCGAGTATGGGCTCTGAGTTCTTTCACGTCACGATGTGGCGGCACTCGCGGAGCACATCGGGGCATATCCTAGCTATGCTCTCCCGGTCTAAGCATGCTCGGGAGAAGATAGGTTCTAGTGGGGCACACGACCCTCAAGAATCACGTGGGATTACTCCGCCTTTGGTGAGCCGAGTCGGATGAGGGATGAGGTTCTACCCCCGGGGCCGCTTCGAGGCGGAGCAGCTTGAAGGGTGCGTGAGAGGTGGACCGTGACGCGGAGGATTTTGAGGGGTTTGACTCCGTGGATGCGTATTATCACGGGAGAGAGTGACGCGCCCGACATGGCGGGTGCGCCTATGATGGCACCGGTGGAGCCTCCGCCGACATGATGCATCCGAGTGAGAGATCGGAGACTGGGGTGATTATCGAGGTGGCGGCACTTCTCGATGTTTGTGGCGATCGAGGAATATTCGAGATTTATCTGAGGAGGCCGAGGATGCCCTGTGTTCTTGAGAGAGAGGGGTTGGGGGTCGCAAGCGGTACCCTCGATCGGACTTTTCGTATGTCCAGGATGGGGTCAGATTGAGGGTGCAGATTCCTGTCCCTGAGTGGGTCCCACGAGCTTTTCGGCCTCGTTCGGATATGAAGGTACGACTTTTTACTGTCTCTTCCTATTTCCTTTCGCTTCATCATTTTTCGCATCAATTCTTTCTGACACTTTTGTTTCCGTGCAGTTCCCGACTCGTGGTTGTGGAGAAGGCGACGAAGGTGTGATTGGGGCTAAGAGGTTCCTTAGGAGGATGGTTGCCTGTGGGGCTGCTCAGGGTAGAGCGAGACGGGCACAGCCGGCGCCTGTGGAGCGGGAGACTTCCCCTGTTCCTTCCGATCATTCTACTGAGACTCCTCTTTCTCCTCTCCTAGATCCCGATATGGAGCTACCTCCGGACCACCTCATCCTCGGGAATTTGCACGGGCAGGGGCACGTTTGGCACCACGATGGGTCATCTTCGCATGTCCAGGAATCCGATGCGTTCACGTTCGGATATGACTTCTTTGCGGACCTCGGGTTGCCTTATCGTGGCGTACCGGTTGATCCAGTCGAGCCTCTCTCTGGAGACGAGGATGACGATTACGAGCCCGAGACAATCATGGCTACTGAGGAGGCGGGC
Organism: Adenophora triphylla var. japonica; assembly: GCA_022495995.1. Lineage (NCBI taxonomy): Eukaryota > Viridiplantae > Streptophyta > Magnoliopsida > Asterales > Campanulaceae > Adenophora > Adenophora triphylla. The sequence goes on from JAFEMH010007319.1 coordinate 84,004, forward strand.
CCGAGTCGCAAGAGGGACCGGGGGAAAGGGCCAGCCACTGAGGATTCTGACTGATGATTTTTGGTTGATTTTGGGACTGTACCTATTTAGACAGATACACTTTATTTTTCTTTTTTTTGCACTCTTTTTTTTGGAATGTAATAATCTAGGATTTCTGTTACCTACTTTTTTTTTTGTTTCTATAATGCATGTAAATGTTGCATGAGCCCGGTTTCTTGGCTAGGGTGTGAATGTTTGGTGTATGAACTGTTTGGACAGGTTTTGCACAGGTTTCGAGCGGCTGGGATGAAATATTCCTCCGCGGTGCAGCAGTTTGAACTGCTGCAGATTTTTTTTGGTGGTGACATTTCCATCAGCGCGGATAGGGGTGAAATCGGGTGTTTCATTTATTTCGGTGGTTGGATCTGGTTTGGACCATAAATGTTATTGAAACTTCATCTTCTCCAGTTCAAACTCACTGGAATTTCGGGAGAGAAGAGAGAAACCATGGAAATGACCAAAAATTCTCTAAAATTGTCCAAAGAAATCCAAATGTCATTCTTTGAAAAGTTCAAGGAGTGGTGTAGGGAGATTATGCACGAGAGGAGGTCATTCTTTGAAGAAAGGTACAAGGTAAAGTGCTTGTGGTCTCTCAAAGAATTGGTTCCGGACTATGATCTTTTGAGGGCTTCTTCTTCATTTTGGGACACAAGAAGGCATGTCTTTTGTTTTTCTTACAATGAAATGGTCCCGACTGTTGAAGAATTCCGGGCTTTGCTTGGCGGTCCCGAGGTGGAGGAGATTGCGATTCCTTTGCCCGGAGGAGCTTCTTTTGTTGACAAGTTGTGCAACCTTCTTCATCTTTCTCTTGAGGAAGCACAAGGTATGATCCGTGGTCCTGATCATTTTGACATTTCTGGTCTTCCTGATAGATTTAGGGGCTTAGGCTTGATTGATGATGCCTATTGGGATGCTTTTGAACTCTGCATGTTTGGTACCTTGTTTATGGTTTACTCTTTTCGGGGATTTGGTCATCAAGCCACTGATGCGGTTGTACACCGCCGTTTGGGCCGGATGTTGTGCCCGATCCCGGGAGAGACCCTTCATGCTCTTGACAGTTGGCTAACGGGAGGCGGTATATGCACGGGGCACCCGTTTCTCTTGACTATGTGGCCGATGGAGCGCCCGGGGGTCCTTCGCGAAACTTCGATGCGGTGAAACTGGACTTTTGCCGAGAGGGGTTACCGTGGACCTCGATGATCGTGGCTCATGGGAGTATTGATGGCTTGCCGCCAAACTACGGATATCGATGGTTGGTACCTCATTGGCGGGTAGAGACTCTGGAAAGAGTGCTTCAGATGGTTCTCATGTGATTATGCTTCCGGGCTTTCCCTACCAGCTTTTTATATTCCACTCCGGTTCGGCGGCGCTTGGCTTGGAGCAGACTTTGGAGGATTTTGAGGATATAGCTACCAGGTGGTGGCTTCGCTTCGATGGATGATCCTTCGCATTCCCATTTCTTTCCCGAGCATGGAGGTATGACGTCTTTCCTCCTAGGGTTATCCTCAGCGCCCGGTACGTATTTCCGACCACTTGGTACTTGGATTGGTACGAGAGGCACTCGGGGAGACTCGTGTGGCTATTTTGAGACGGCGTGAGGCCATTGTTAGTATGGAAGACATGACTGGTTCTCGAGAGGAGAGGGCCGAGGCGAGGGCCAACCCTCATGATAGAGCGGGATGCCGTGATCGACTACGAGTCTTATGTCAAGAGACAGAAGGGCGGATTCCTATGTTACCGCTCGGCTCGACCGTTAGAGATGAGAGACGAGGCTAGGGCTACTAAGGCCCCGAGCAGACGCCGGCTTGATAGGGATCCCGTCCCTACACCCGTAGCTTGGTAGGAGGAAGACCGACATTTTTCCCGTGCAGAGGAAGAAGACCCGAAGAGGAGGGAAGAAGAGGGAGAAGCCGCACGAGTGGCTTGGAGTGACTTTGAGGTTTCCGAGTATCCCTTTCTTGTCGTAAAGGTGCACATTAGTTATTATGTATTTTAGTTTCTTTTAGCAGTTGTAAGTCGTAGGAGTGAACCGAGCTTAGACTCATCAAAAAGTTTTTAACCGTAATGAATATGTGAATTGCTTCGTAGTTTTTCGAAACGCTTCATGGCTTCGATCAATGTATTGATAACAAAGTATGATTTTTATTTGTGTTTTAGACCGAACCGTTTCCTACGCTCTATGTTCCCTTGGACTAAAGGGCCTCACGTCTCCGTAGTTCGACCCGGTTAATTTTTTTTTGTTTTTTTTTTTTTTTTGGTGCAACCCTCGTTTTTTACCTAGGCCGCTCTTTCGGGTTTTCAACCTAGTTGGGTATTACTCTTTAGCACTCTTTTTTGTTTTTTTTTTTGGTGCAACCCCGTTTTTTACCTAGGCCGCCCTTTTCGGGTTTTCAACCTAGTTGGGTATTACTCTTTAGCACTCTTTTTTTTTTTTTTTTTTGTTTTTTTTTTTTTGACTTAGTGTTTTATGCGTAGTATCTCGCGCAGCCTTATCGCCATTCACCGGGTGTACAAAAGGATTTTCGTCGAGGTCTCGCAAGTTGCATGGCCCCTCCGGAGAAGATCTTCCGAACAACATATGGCCCGACCTGCACAGCTCCCATTTGCCAAGCGGGTTGATGCGGATCGGGGCTTCTTTCAAAACGAGGTCACCTTCCCCGATCTCCCGATGTTTTACTTTCTTATCGAAGGCTCGCCATCCTTCCTCGTAAGCTCGGATATGTTCCATGGCTCTCAATCGGCGTTCATCTAGCAGGCCAATTCATCATAGCGGCCGGAGCCATCCGACCTCGTTGATCCGACTTTCCAACAAGCACTGAGTGAGGGGATTTCTAGCTCGATTGGGAGCACGGCTTCCATTCCGTAGGTAAGAGCAAATGGTGTTTCCCGCCGCCGTCCCGACGGATGTTCTCAGTATCCCCAGAGAGCAAGGTGAAGCTTGTCGTGCCAATCTCTCGCCTGACAACCATTTTCCGAATGATGTTTTCCAAAGTCTTGTTTGCCGCTTCAACGGCTCCGTTAGTTTGGGGCCCGTAGGGGAGATGACTTGTGACGGGTTATTCGAATTCGCCGCACTCGTCGCATTCCCCTTCAAAGTGGGATCCATTATCTCGAGATGATTTCGGCCGGCAACCCGTATCCGCATATGATGTTCTCTTTGATGAAGAGGGCTACTTTCTTTGAATTGAGAACTTTGTAGGACTTGGCTTCGACCCATTTGGTGAAATAATCTACCGCTACCAGACAAATTCGTGGTCGTTGCCGGGCCGACGGTGTGATTTTGCCTATGACATCAATTCCCCAAGTGACGAAAGGCCAAGGGGTCGTCATGCAAAGATAACTCGTGAGGAGGCAAGTGATTGAGATTCGAGTACCGCCGGCATTTGTCGCAGCCTTCCACGAATTGGATGCGCCATTTCTATGGAGATCCAAAAGTATCCCATTCTCGCATGACTTGCATTAGAGCCCGAGCATTCATGTGGGGCCGCAGTACCACCACGTATTTCTTTCATGAGTTCCGTAGCCTCTTGTTTGCCGATACATCGCAGAGGGGGCCTTGATAACGCTTTTTGTACAACATATCTCCCAAAATAACATAGTGGGAGGCGTAGTCGCTTTCTGTGGCCGAGAGGCTTTTTGCCTCGATTCCTTCTTTATATTCCCCATCTTCATTTTTGAAAGAGGCTTCACCGCTCTTCAAGTACCGATAGATCCGTGGTATACCAAGGATCATTGGCCGCCTCGGTCTCCGTCTCGATTTCAAAGCAATAAGCGGGGTTTTCTCTTCTCCCGACTTGGAATGGCTTCACGTACTTTCCTCGGGTATTTCGACGAGAGAGGCTAGCGTTGCCAAAGCGTCCGCGAACTGTTGCGATCCCCGGGCAAGTAATGAAAGGTGATCTCCTTTGAACCGGGTCACTAGCTCTTCCATGTAAGTGTGATACTTCGTTGCACTGGATCCACGGTCTTCCATTTGTTAGACACCCGGTCAATTGATGAGGGCAGAGTCACCGTACACTTCCAATTCTTGGATATTTCTTTTTCAAGAGCGGCCTCCAACCCGGCTATGCAAGCTTCATATTCAGCGGCATTGTTGGTAACCTCAAAATTCAACTTTATCGCATGGGAGCGTGCTCGTCGCAAGAGGATCGACTGTAAGCATTCCTATCCCATTTCCTCTTTGTTTGACGCCCGTCAAAGAAGAGCCGCCAACGATTTTCTCCTTCTAGAGCAAAGATTCCATCATCGGGGAATTGGGGCCTGTGTCCCTGGACTCATCACTTGGGAAGCTCCGCCAACCGGCTTCCGCCATTACCCTCCCTTTCACGGATTTTCTTGTCACATAAGTGATGTCGTATTCGGCCACAAAGAACGACCATTTTTCCAACCTCATGGAGATGGAAGGTTTGGTCGAATAAATATTTAATGGGTCCAACTTTGAGACCGTATGTATCGGTGAGACCGCATGTAGTGTTTCAACTTTCCCACTACTCCAAACCAGCCCGCGCAAGTCTTTTCACAAGCAGAGTAATTGAGTTCGCTCCTTCAAGATTTCTCGCTCACGAAATAGACGGCATTTTCGACCTTGGAGTCTTTCTTCTCTTTGAAGCTAGCATAGTTCCCCCAATTGCTATATCTCGTGATAATGATATAGCAATAGCGGCTTTTGCCGATGTGGCGGGCAAAGGATCGGGGATTCACAAGGTACGCCTTGATCTTTTCAAAGGCGAGCCGGCATTCGGAGTCCATTCTGTGCGTACATTTTTCTTCATCATCTTCAAGATCGGCTCGCATCGAGGTCACCGATGCACAAAGCGGCTTATGTATTGCGCCTTCCCATGAAGGATTTTACTGCTAACGTCCGAGGTGGCTTCATTTCGACTATGGCCTTGATCTTTTGGGGATCTACTTCAATTCCCCCCTCGTCACCATATATCCTAGCACCTTGCCTCGTCTTACACCGAAGGTGCATTTGGCCGGATTAAGCCTCATACCGTGGTCTCTGAGGCGGCCGAAGAATTTTCTCAAATCAACAAAGTGCCGCCATCTGATCCTCTGGAATGTATTATCATGTCGTCCACATAGACCTCAATTTCTTTGTGGATCATGTCATGGAATAAGGCCGTAGCCGCCTCGGTACGTAGCCCCAAAGCATTCTTTAGTCCGAATGGCATAACAGTGTAGCAATACGTGCCCCAAGGGGTCAGAAGGCCGTCTTGGCTTGATCTTCTTCTCGCCATTTTGATTTGATTGTAACCCCGCAAAGCCATCAACGAAGGATTTAACTTCATACGGGCCGTGGAATCTACCAGTGATGTCGATGCTAAGTGTGGGGAAATCATCTTTTCGACTAGCTTTGTTCAAGTCTCCGAAATCTACGCAAAGATCGGATCTTCCCGTTGGCCTTGGTTACTCGTCACTATGTTGGAAAGCCATGTAGATATTCAATCACCCCGATTGAACCCTACTCGAGCATCTTTCTATCTCCTCTTTCACTAGAGACCATTCAGCTTAATTCTTCTCAACTTTTGCTTTACCGGCTTGACTTCCGGGTTTAGCGGTATTCGATGTTCGACTATGGAAGGATCGAGGCTGTGCATATCTTTATAGGACCATGCAAACACATCCACAAATTCTCTTAGCAATTTCAATCGTGAGTGTCTCTTCAGCCCCTTCAAAGAAACTACCAATCGCGCCTCTTTAGGCTCTTCCTAGCTTCCCAAATTCACACTCGTCAAAATCTCTTCGGCCTTGGGCTCGATTTTCCTCTTTCCTAACAACCTCGCTTAAAGATTTCTTTAATATATTGTTCATTTAATGTGTCTACTTCTAATGAATCATTATTAACTGCTTTTTAGGTTATTAGTTAATTTATCATTAGTTAGAGTGGCAATCGTGTGGGGATACTTAAAGGTCCGTCATTTCCATTGAGAACAAAGGGGAATACAATCATTGGCTACAACTTCGTAGTCTTCAAAGCGGTAAGGCCATCGGACGACTCTCGAGAGACTCGAACTCAATAATTCCAGAGACTCTGAGGACTTTAAGAGCATAGGTTGGACACAAGGGGACGGGACCAATCCACAAAGCTTGGTGACTCATTTCCTCCTTGGTCATGCGGCTCGGACCCGAGAGGATACTTCCCAATTCTTCAGTGGCATCACCGTTGCCGTCACGGGCCTCACGACTCGGGAATTGCATCGCTCTTGTTCCCGCCCTCCTTCCCATCGACTCATTGCTATCATCTCTTTTTCGACCGAACCGAAGTCAATCTCTTCTGTGTCTCGGCACCTCGAACCTCTTCTCCGACAATCAAGCTCATGTCGCCGATAACGGGACCGCCCCAAGCTTCATCTCGAAGGGAACTCCGCGGCTTTGGCTTTCGGCATTGTCACTCAAACTCAAACTTTGGGCCTTCTCGGACAAGCCTGGGACCACAATGGCAAGCTTCGATAACTTCTCGCCATAAAGCATATCATCGGGACTGTGCCATTCTCAAAATCGAGCATATGAATGTAAGGATCTCGCTATGCGGATACGCCGCATCCTCGACCCCGGAGAGTCCCGATTCGTTGTCGCTTGATTTGCTCAACTGCATAAGCGGCATTCCTGAACCTTTCCGCCGTGGCCGGGGCCGTCGAGCCGCTAAGAAAACCTCATGCCCCATACTCGAGAGGAAGTGGTTTGGTGGGTAATCCCTCTTGGTAAGACATCCTGCACACAATCCGTCATGCATTCAATACGATTTGTACATGACGGTGCTCGGCTGATTTTTATCACAAAGATTTCCTTGCATGGCCGGGCTGTAGAAAGCTTGACTTGAAGAATGCCGATAAATCTTCTGATTCGGGACTCGGGGGTTTATGTGGCTCGCATCATGGCGATGCTCGCAGAGTTTCTTTCCAAGCCCGCCCCCAAGTGTTGGAAACGGCAATTGAACTTGAATGTATCGGATCGCTCGTGGTCCGCCCGTCTGCAAGCACGCCGACATAGTTAGCATCACCGGACTCTCTGAGGGGATTCTCGAATGAGACTTGCCCCGATGGTCCCTCAAGGTTGATTTGGAAGGAGGTAGCCCTGGGCCTTCGGCCGCGGGCACGCTGATCGGGCCTGTCTTCGACTTCGTTCCCTATGAGGAAACCTGGTCCCTGATGCCACTTCAAGATCTCCTCGATCGGCAATGAACTTGCACGCATTGATGGAGAGTGGAAGCTATAGCTTTCATGTGACGTAGCTAAGGGCGTCCCAACTGTGAGCCGTGAATTGCACCGAATATCCATTACATGGAATTTTGCCTGCACCATTTGGTTTCGAACTCGTAGCCTCCAGAGTCACCATCCCTGTGATAGGACGAGACGTGCCGTCGTAGGCTCCAATTGGGGGACAGCCTGGGATAGATGGGATCATGTGCTTCCTTTCTATTTGGATGCTAGTGGCCCGCATCGCGCTCGAGGGAAGCGACGTTAAAGGCTGATCCGTTGTCCACCAATACCCCTGGGAGTGATAGTGGTGTTGAGCTTCGAGAGTGATGTACAGTGGCTTCATTGTGCCCGTGAGATGCCTCTTGGCGTGTCTTCGTCGCAGAAGCGTGATCATACTACCATATATCGTGGATCATAGATTTGGTCTCTATCCGGAGAAGCCGAGAGTCATCAAGCCATCCATTCCCTCGTCTTTTCTTTTGCGAGGTAAAGCTTTTGCCGTAGGCTTCAAGGCCGTGGTTTCAGGTCGTTTCAGGAGGTGTTGCACACCCTCAGCGCACATTGATTTGAGCGCGAGCGCTGTACCGGCTTTGATCTTTCTTTTGCCGGTGATCGTGCCTCTTGGAAGTTGGACAAGTTTCTGAACCTTGGCCGATTCCAAGTGGGATTAGGCTTCGGGGCGGGTCACAGGAAATTACCAAGATCCGAGGTGCTCTTGTGTCCCAAGGTCTCGAATCTCCGTTGTCGCCAGGACTTTTCGGCCTTCTAACCCCCGTTTGTTCTAGAGCGGCATTGCCCGGGAGGAAGGGGAGGACCGGGCGGAGTGGTAGAGTACGTAGTAATCGAATCTTCCTGGGATGGCTCTCCGAGTGTACCCACACCGGTATCACTCTAGCTTCGAACCTTTCCTTCACTCTCGCCGGAGGAAGCTTTCTTCTTCTTAGGTGGGCGGTCCTCGCTTATCCAATCTTGATAGTCCCTTTCGAGGCAATCGGCGTGTCTGCAGTATATCCCACTCAAATGTGCTCTCGGCAACTGGTGGTGAATTTGGGACCTCGGGTTGAGTCACGTGCTAGAATGACTCTCGTAGCCGAACCAGCCTCGGGAGATTTCTTACCTGTTTGGCTCACCAGAAAGCAAATGGTTGGATTCTCGCCGAGTAATGAGGGGCAACAGCACATATTTGTCCTTTAGGGAGCCCCTGGGCCAATGGGATTGCCAATGTTCGAAATGCACGTGTGGCTTCTTCGATCCAGCCCGCCGTTTATTCCCCCTGGCGTTCCTCAAGAGCCCCGATGGCTAACCACATTTCCTCCGTTGTTCCCCAATCTTCATTCTCTCTACCGATGTTTGCAGGACCGGTAGCACATCTTGAGAGGGGGACGCCCGACGGCCGCCGAGGCATACCGAACCGATCCATCCCCTTGACCTCGCCGTTGGAATGGTGGAGCTTTGAACTCGCTTTGGGAGAGCCAGCCGACCCGTAAGTCGCATGGGCTGGAGTTCCCAAGCGGTGGGGTGGCATGGTGAAGCCGAGGGGTGGCATCCCTGGGACGACCGAGAGCGGGAGTAGGACTTTCTTCATTCTTTATGGTAAAAGTGTCATCGGGATTGAGACTCTGATGTGCTACCAAACCATGGCTCCCGATGGCTTCCATAAGGCTATTAACTCCGTGCTTCCGCCGCAGCCTTCATCTGTTTCTACCAACCGGATCCAATGTCGACCTGTCTGAGGGATCCCGAGAGGCTGGAAGTTGGATGTTGCCCCCATCATTACCTACCGATGTGCATACATTCTCAAACCCGGGAGTCGGAACAAATGGTGAAGCCTGACGATGCGCTGACTCTTCCCTAACCTGGACAAACGGTGACCAGGACTTATGCCCGAAACCAAGCTTTGTGAGGAGTCAAAGTGGGGAAAGACACGAGGGTTCGGTATAGCTTCGGGAGCAAGCGGAGGGTAGGTGCTTGTCAGCTTAGGCTCCATGCAACATGCAGCTTATTTGTTCTTGTTTACTTAAAACGATTTTTATTAACCTAATCGGCGTTGGAAAAGATTGCTTCTTCTTTTTCGCAAACTACTCGATTCCCGGGATCAGCCGGGACCCCATCACTACGCCCGCCGACCCTCAACCCGTAACCTCGCAACAAGTGGTTCCGTAGGTGCAAGGTGTCCCACCGACCGAAAAGAAAAACGATCCTAAAGTCTGGCGAAGTGTAATCTTAGTCTTAACGAGCATTCGATGTAAATTACGGACAAAGCCGACGGTCAAAGGTCAAGATTCATGTCCTAGAGGGCTCGATAAAAAGCTTCCGCATGGCTCTGACCGATGAACATCCATAACTGATCTTAACCCGTCGTTAGTTAGGCCGTGTGGAATGCCAGACATGGAATAATCATTAATCCTTGATGACTCGCGCTGTCATGCCGGGAGCCGTTGTATAATTTGTGCGCCGAGTCGATTCAAGGCGCCAAATAATATCCTGGCCAAAAGCCCGCACTAAAACCGTGTGACTTCGACCTGGGACAGTGGTCCCCGAAAGATATTGACTTGGTAGGCCGACTAAGGCTTGAAAGGAAAGGTCTTTACATAGACAAGGCATGATACGTACTGGTAGACTAAAAACCAACCGGGTCTCGGACAAAAAGTGCCAATTTTGACAAGCGCATGGTCGACACGAGGCTCCTACGGGATGTCTGGGTAGTCCCGCAGGCTCGCACCGAGAGGCGTAATAAGGCTAAACGGGCTGCTACTGGATTTTCCCAAGCTAAGGACGTAGTGTGTGCGTTGTAAGGCCAAGTGCGCGTAGTGAGCAAGCAAGCCCTATCTTCTTTTTCTGAGTAAAATAGAAATTTTTATGTGTCTTAAAGAGGATGATGCATGCAAAAAAATGAATTTTTTTTTTTGAAAATCTTTTTTTTTTTTGAATTTTTGATTTTTTTTTTAAAAAAAAATTTTTGAAATTTTTTTTTTTGAAAGCAAATACCACATAAGCACATAAGCACGAAAATTTAAATAGCTTAGGGAAAAATGATTCCGGACACTAAAATAACTGATTTTTCCGGAGACAATTTAAACAACACGAAATGTGTAAACAAATACACAACACAGAGAGAGTACAAATGGTTTCAAATGCCGGGACGGAAGTTTGACCCCACATGCAAAGCTTTTCTTTTTTTTTTATTTTTTCAAAAAGATTTTTTTTTGAAAAAGATAAAGCTCAT
>JAFEMH010007320.1:0-94407 GCA_022495995.1 Adenophora triphylla var. japonica
AAAATAGTAATAGTAAAATATTAACTTACCGTTTTAGTTAAAGCTGAATCACCATATCCATAAATGTTCAATGTTCCTTGATTGTTCATTTTTTTCAAACCTATAAAATTAAATACAACATAAAATTAAACACATACATTTAAATAATACTAATTAAAAATCTATCTAATTTTACATCTAAATAAAAAAAAAAACTATCTCATCTTAAAATTAATATTTACTTTGAAATTAATATTTTACTTTAGAAATTAATATTTAAACTCTCTCTCTCACTCGACTCTCTCTACTCTATCTCTATCTCTAATTCTCTCTCTCACTCACATGTAGAAACTGGGAAGCAACTACCCACTAAATCAGCTCACACCGTCACGGCCTCCCCTTCCCTTCATCCTGGCCCACCACACCACACCAAGCTACCCAAATTCCCACAATCAAAGACCCACTTCCTTCCTTCCTCCCCGCAATCCTCCCATCGCCTATTCCGGCCCACCACATCGTGCTGCTATAACGCCAAGTTACCCCACCTCTCCCACAACCATCGGCTCTAATCAACGGAGGAAGCAACTACTCAACAAACCAGATTCTCCGGAGCAATCAATTTTTGGAGACGAAGCCTTAAATCACTTAAACTGTCCTTAATTCGCCCTGGATCCGCCTCCAAACTGCCTGCAACCCGCCCCCAAATCCGCCGCGGCACCCGCTCTCATAATCCGGATTCAAGTGTTGAACTATCTTTATCATTTGGTCGGTTTGTTGTTGTTGTATCTTGCGTTGAGGGCGTATGAAGATGAGGCATGGGGAGCTCGTACTTTGTAATGCAGAAAATGCAGGTTATAGGATGGTTTCGGGAGATTTTTTTTTTGTTTTAAGCTGTGGTATATTTACTTCTTTTCTTGAAGTTTTGAAATTTGGAGATGATATGGGCGTATTAAAGGTCAAAGTTTTTGAAATTTGGTTTCATGATGATCGGAATTCTTTTGGTTCCATTGGGTTCCAAATTTGTTGTTGTTGTTGGTTCTTTAAGCATGTCTCATTGTCTCCGAAGTGAATATAAATGAGAAAGTAGGCAATACCCTTTTGAAGTTTGAACTCTTAGAGACCTCATGGAAATTTTTTGGAGCTTAAATTTCAAATTTTTGGAGCTTGGTAAGAAATTTCTTGGGAAATTGAAATATATGTGTGCAGAGACATTAACTAAAGAAGCTGGTGGAGTATATAAAGAGGGAAAAGAGGGTGTGGATCTGTGTTTGACAAAATTCAAATTTTAGGAGGGAAAGATTAAAAGACGGTAAGATTATTTTGAAAAAAGGGGCAAAATGGGAAAGTGTGACTAAAGTGAGAACAGGTAAATGGTCATTTCCGGTTGTGGTAACTGTTCACTCTACTTTTACCGTAGAAAAGGATGGTTCCATTTTTTTTTTTATATACTGAGGTTGCAAGCCCAAAGAATGCAACAATGCTAGCTCTCCTTAAGCGCAACGGATGAGCACCGGGATCTCCAAGGCTCCTAAAATCTAAGAAAATAATTAAAACCACAAGATTTCCCTTTGGTACCGGGTAATCGAGCCCCAGTGACCTTCAGCCTCACGGAAAGTCACCTAGGATACCATCAAACCGAGGAAGACTATTGGTAGGATGGGTTCCATTTATGCTATAGATAGATGCCCTAAGAGTGAAACACGTATGCTCCGTTGCAGCCTTCAACTCAGCCAAGTGGACTATGCAGCGGCGCATCGCTTTCGTAGAGACTCCTAAAAGATTTAATCTTTTTAATATCTCCAAAAGCTGTCCCAACGCATCTCAAATTTCTAATACAAAGCTTCCCTCTTTGTTTCCCCATCTTTTTGCTTCGTGGCAGTCCTTCGAATCCCGACGTCAAATCCTCAGCCTCCACTTCCTCTCTTCGAGGGATTAAAAAATTTGGAAGAGCTCAAGTTGTCTCAATCATATGTCCGGCTACGCTGCAGATCCACCTAACTGTCTGGAGAAAGTTTGTCCAAATCCCGATTCTCTTCACCTGGAAACCGACAATCTCCTTTCGCATATTGGAGGATCCGATCTACGGCTGTTTCTTCTATTGGACAGTCAAATTTCTTCCAATAGTTCTTCAATTACTTTCCTGGACGGAGACCAATTTGTAGGCATGATTTGCCCAGTCAAGATTATTCCCAAGATTTCCGTTGGTTCAGAGTATTGGGAATTTTCCAAATCCATACCGATCTGGTAAAGGGAAGTTGCTATCTTTGTGGTGAAGAACTAATCAAATTTAAGGCAGCAGGAGAAGAAGACAAAATCGGACTGGATCCAGTCTTTGTTTTCGAGGGCTTGGGGATGTAATGCATTTTTGAAGCTTATTTAGTTGTTGCACGGCAAGTGCTTTGATAAAAAAGTCCTTTGTTTTTTGTCGTTGATCCACTTTTTGCCTTTTTGAATAATATAAGAGTATTTTGGTTCTTCGAAATGTTCTCCATTTGCTCAACTAAAGCCGATTTTGAGACGAACCAAAATAAAAAGTGTATCATTTTATTAGATATGATCCTAATAAAGTAATGTTTATCTAACATATCTGTGTGGAGGTCTGTTGGTTGCAAATGACTTACTTGGTCGGATTCTATCTGCATGATGTCCTTCATGAGGAGTTCGTAATGCCTTTTGACATCCTCCACTGATTTCCCTGTAGCCCTGGCTATCTATTGCCAGCAGTCAGGACTGTCCTTGACATACATAGCCAAAGCCTCTTCAAATTGCTTGTTTTGCCTCACAGTCCAGGACGAGTCGAAGCTGCGTAATAATGTCATAGAGCTTGATGCCATTACCCTTTGGTATTGAAAGTTTTAGGACAGTAAAATTGAAATAGATACTAGAAAGGTAAGTAGGAAAAGAGAGGAGCTAACCCAGGCAAGGGATATTATGACAGCAGATTGCCGTGCTTGCTCCTTATATAATAGCTGAAGTCCATATATCTGGCTGGCCTTTCTATGGCGCTTACAATGCGTTGTTGTATAGAATGGAGGATCTTCTGGTGACCGAATGTTCTGAATTCAACTATCTTGAGATCCAGTTGGTTTTAAAGCTATGCTTCTTAGTAAAATGGCATTATATTATGACTCTTCTGGTGACATTAAGTCCTGATTTCTGATCATATTGTAGTGTTATATTCTGCTAATTAGATATATTGCATCTTTTAGCAGCCAATAAGATCATAATTTCACATGCTGTTCACCTGATCCTTGTATAAGATGAGATCTCCATGCTTCTTAAACTGTCATTGCCCCAAAAACCACACGATTTTAACTTGATACTTTTATTTTTTTTATAGGTGAAAGGGAAGATGCTGACCGAATCAGAGAAGGCTAGAGTTCTTTGTACTGCAGGTGCTTGATCAAATATTTTGGTGAGCAAATGTTGGAAATAAGTACAATGTACATTATTGTGTAGAAACTCACTTTTCTGGTTTCTAATTGCTGAACCTAATGTGTTCCTTTTTAATATGCTACTACCTCCGTCCCAAATTGAACTTCTTAATATGATTTTCTTAAGTTAGATCATTAATACTATAATTTACATAAAGTTTATAGTTTGTATTACTCCCTCCGTCCCGCCCGAAAGGGCACTTTTGGTCGACATCGCTTATCCTTTAACCCAAACATATATGCAAATCTAATCATCTTATTGAAATTCTAAAAATTGTTATTGATAAATCATTAAATGGTTTATCAATAACAATTTTTAGAATTTCAATAAGATGATTAGATTTGCATTTATGTTTGGGTCAAAGTTAACTGATGTTGACCAAAAGTGCCCTTTCGGGCGGGATGGAGGGAGTACATATTAGAAGGTTAGTGTTCCCCTAGCTCACCATGTACCATATCTCCTTATGAAGGCCACCTTGGCTCAGTTATTTTAAATTTCCCATAGGTGTCTACTGAAGATAGTTCCTTCATGTCTCCTTAAGAGCACTATGGATAGGGCATTTTGTTTCTTGTTGCTTAAGATGCCTTTTCAATGATTGAACCTGGGCCCAACTCTGGGTTACACTACCAAGCTTTATTAAGCGTCCCCCACAAGTCTCCTTGAGGGAGTTATTTCGCTCCAGGGATAGTGGTCATCAGTGAAGTGCCACTGGACTGCTTGGTTACCTGGCTCCTGATTAATTGATCCACAAGGAGTAGCATTTTTGGTCACTTGACATGCTTAAGAGAGGTTGTCTCCTCCTCCTCCTCAGGACATTGTGTATGCTTTGGTCACTTGACATGCTTGAACGTTGGATTATCCTCCAATATGCAGTAAAAGATAATGAATAAGAAAATCAATGCGTCCCATTGATGTGACACCACTATTAAGATTTGAGGGCATTGAGTGGTTTCTGTTGCGAATGTCAACAGTCAGCTTGGGAGTAATCTGAGGGAGCTTGTTAGTTCTCACTTAGTAGTGATTAGTTGTAACACAATGGTAAAGGCATGGTTGCACAGTGCCTTGGAGAAGGATATCAGAAACAGCGTCCAACATGTTAAGATGGCGCAAGAGATCTGGGAAGACTTACGTAAACGTTCCAAAGCAACTAATGGAGATGAGGGAAAAGGAGAGGTTGTACGAGTTTCTCATGTGTCTCGATGAAAGCTTTGGCACTATCAAGACACATATTTTCGGCACACGACCGATAGTTTCTCTAGGCAAGGCTTATCATCTCGTTTCTGAAGACGAGCGAAAAAATCAAGTCACGTCAACTGGAAGGATGAACGTAGAGGCTGAGCCGTTCCAAGCAAGCAGCGGACCACGACAACACTGGACAGAGAACATGAATGGTCAGCAAGAAAAACCTAAGTGCAACCATTGTGGAAAGATTTACCATATGGCCGAAAATTGATACAAACTCATAGGTACCCAAAAGGCTGTAATGGAAGAAGAGCGGAGATGGCTGGGACGAAAGGGAGAGATGGTCGTGGCAAGACAAAAGGTGCTGTGAAATCTGCACACCTCGCTGATAGTGATGATAGCCCCGTACATTGGCTGTCCATGCAGAACTATGCAAAACTTTTCCAGTACTTGAACATGAATCACACGGCAACCAACAATGACCAAGGAGGAAACACACCCACTACAAACATGGCGGGTAAGGTTCATGTAATGCCCTTGATTAATGACTCGAGGTCCATTGAGCATGAAAGAGTGTGATGTTACACCCACTTAAATGAGTCAAATGATTTCATGTAAAATGTTTTCCGATGAAGATGATCCTGAATCCTTCTCTGCCATTTCTTCAACTGTTGCCGGCGTTGCAATCTCTGTCACCCCTGATGATTTTGGAGTCTATATTGATTCTGTCAGAGAGTTCTTTGCAAATTCTATCGTTGAATATTCCGATGAAGATGATCCTGAATCCTTCTCTCGCCATTTCTTCAATCAAGTGTCGGGGCGTTGCAATCTCTGGCTACCCCGAAAGCATATCCTCCATTTTTCCAACTCTAGGAAATTCGGCCCTAACTCTGTTGATGCTTCCGTTTTGGATGAAGCCTGGACTCTTATTAGAGGTGCCGATGCCGGACCTGCATCAGTGGAGACAAACATTTCAAGGTTCATTATATTAGAGATATTTTGCCCCGATAGAAATCATTGACAGATGTCTGATTTGCCGATCTGGCTCGCATAGCCATGTTATCGATCTTCAGTTTGAAGGATTTGCTGCTATTGTGCTAAGGAAAAATTTCAATTGGTGTGGATTTATCTTTAGGGTCATAACCCAAGCTGCCAGGAAGTATGCTGCTGATAGACAGAAAGGTAAGGATTTCCCTAGCAAAGGTTGTCACTATTGGTCAAAGCGTAATTATTAGAGGAAACCCGGCTATAGTACTTGCCGATCCAAATGCCACCAAAGATTCCAAGAAAAGTTAAAGCATCACAAAGGCTGGTGATTGGAAAAGAATTAGCAATCGCCGCCGCGGAGCCCCCGTTCCTACCGATAGAGTTGCCGCTTCGTCGCCGAGAAAGTCAAGAAGAACTCAAAGAAAAATCCCAAGAAATTAACCCTAGCCCCCGCAGCCCAAGCCATCGCTTGTCTCGCCTCGCTTCCTCATCTACCATTGGGCCGCCGGCCCCGTTACAAGAGCTAAGAAATCTCGCTTCTCATTCCCGCCGCCCCATCCTCATCGAACCAAAGAAAAGAAAAATGCCTCGCATCTTCCGCCAAACCCTCTAAGAAATCAAAATCAGCTCTCGCCAAAGCTCCCGAATCCTTTCCTATACCTTCTTCTCGATCCCAAAGTCAAAAAGTGTTGTTTTCTCGAACCCATCCTTGATGATGCCTCATCGTTCCCAAGCCAACCTTCGTAAAGTCACTAAAACTCCCCAAGAAATTGATCGAGAAATTGCCGAAAGAAGAAGAATGATTGAGCAAGATTTGAGGAGGAGGATTCCCTTACACTCCCCTTCTACTCTCATATCCTAACCTCCCTAACATTCAAAGACAATCGCCTCATCCTAATAGCCATCGAAACAAGAATCGTAAAATGCTCCTATCAAGAACCCCACTTTTCACATCTATTTCAATAATCCTTGGTCCATGATCAACAAAATTGCTCCAAGCAACTCGGGTGTTTCCAACTGATCATTTCCACCTATTCATCGAAGACTTCTTCGCTTTCATGAAGAGCAGAAAGAAACTGCTCGCCTGTAACCTAGTTGATTATGTTGATAGAGCTAGACTAGATATGAATGAAACCTTTGGCCGAAAAGTTCCCTCCACTCTCCAAGTACTGCAATTTCAAAGAAGAATGTGTTGATGCCGAATTTTAATAGATACTTTGATCTTCCTCCTGCCTCCTTTGGAATCAAGTTTATCTCTTTCAGATCGAATTAGACAGGATCTCGAAGTGGTCATCTCGTGTGGATTGCTTATGACTCATTATACAAGACTCAATTTGACTTTGAAGAAAATGATCCCTAATGAAGCAAGGAAGAGCCGAAATGATGAAGACTCGGGGATTCAAGTATTCCGGGATGCCGAAACTCTTACTGAGAGGCCCTTCCTTGCTTCTCAAATGTTGAAAATGTTTTAAAGATGACTCAGAACTCATCACTCACTCGAAGAAGCGTTGAAGAGAATGTGAGTGGTAGTTCTTCTTCCGATACAAGAAGGTTGATTCCCCCGGCAATCGCCGCGATGTCCCTTCTCTCGCCGATTCCTCAAGTGACTTCTATTTAATCCAACAGAATCAAGCTTCGATGATGACCAACAAGTTTATCAAGCACTGTGTTTCTAAAAGATACCTTTATCCTAAGTGTCTCACCTGTACCAAGCCCATCTCGGTCTAGTCCTCTCGCTTCAACTCGTGCCTATAAAGTGGTTACAAGAGGAGTTTTTCTTTTAATTTCCTCGAGCAAGCACCTATTTTCTTTGATTTGACCCCGCTCGAACCTCTTCC
The DNA here is from genome assembly GCA_022495995.1 of Adenophora triphylla var. japonica. Lineage (NCBI taxonomy): Eukaryota > Viridiplantae > Streptophyta > Magnoliopsida > Asterales > Campanulaceae > Adenophora > Adenophora triphylla. The sequence goes on from JAFEMH010007320.1 coordinate 7,422, forward strand.
CAAGAGATTGTCGAAGCCGGGAGGAGGAGCTTCTTGGCATGATGCCGACATTGCTTTCCCGATCTTCAACTAGCAGAAGTTTGACATGATGCTTTTTCTCAACACTTGTTTGTGGTACATATCCTCGTTCAAGCCCTTATTCATCGTGCACATTGGCCGGGATTATTTGCTCCACGACGATGATCCACTCGCCTATTGTCAAGAAGTTAAGACAAATTTCATGAGATTGATCCTGTAAGATTATGAGGAGATTCCCGCCGTTGTTGAAGAGGATACCTCACCTCCCTCATGGTACAATTCCCTTTCGATGACCGTAGATAATGATGTGCTCTAATTGGTACACTACCTTGAAGTCCATTCCAAAGGACTCGCCGGTAATGCTCTATTCCCTCCTCATCGAAACTTAAGTGAAGGCTTTGATCAAGAAAAATAAAGCATCCTTTCAAAAATTATGTCCCTTCGAAGGATCTTCCAAAGATGACTCCCGTTCGCTCAAATGGGATAAGGACATTAAGCATGGCAAAAAGAAAACCCCTGCTGTTTCTCATACCAAAGTGAAAACTCTCCCTCCTGCTACCAATAAACCTGGTTCCTTAAAAATTCGTGGTGAAGTAATTCCTGCTGGTGAATCACCCATTGAGGTATGCATTTATTCGGATGGAATCATGAGGAAATGTTTGGTGATCAATGATCTTGTGACTCATATTCTTGAGTATTCTCCTTACTCATTGGCCGTCGGTGTTTGGAAGCTTGTCTACCAAAGATGCCCTAGCCATCACTTTGCCATTCTATGCCTCTGCATCTTGGCTCAAGCAAGATCATTCAGTAGATACTGGGAGGATTCTTAGTCTTGGCATCATGCGTATCTTGCTGAATGGAAAAGCCTTTATTAATTTCATGCTTGCAGTCAAACTCTCCTTGGAAAACAATGGTCAGATGTTTCTTGACCCTCCTTTGTCTGCTGATCTTTCCATTATCATTCATCCTAATTTTCCTCTATCTGTTCAATCTACCCCTCGCTTCCTTCTAATGTTACTTTGATTGTCAGCACCGTTATTCCTGCTGCCTTTTTAAGCCCTCCTGTTTACACCCTTTATGGCTACATTGCCAATTACCATGAATATCTTTCTGATGCCTACCAGCCTGTTCTTCGTGGTGACATTGGCGATTTAGGCTATTATTTCAAGGATAGGCTTGATGATCTGGAAGAGTTGGTGCTTAAGTCCACTCAGGAGGAGGAAGGCTTAGCAAATGTAATCTCCAAACTCCGCCTCACCCAAACTTTCACCCACTATTGCAAATGCCCTCAAAGACACCAAGACCCTCTCCCGCGTAACCACCCTCGCTGATCTAAGTGTTGGTGAAGAAAGATTAGATCAGCTTTGTGATCTCATAGTCAAGCACCACTCAAGACTCAAGAATGGGCCGGTTGATGCAAATTCTTAATCAAGATCTTAGCATCAAGTGATTTGAGCCGAAACTCAAAGTCAGCCGAAGATAGAGCCGCTGGGGCTGGGTGCCATCAAGCCAATCTGAAGATTGCCAAGCTAGAAGGAAAGAATGAGGTGTTGGTGGAGCGTTACAAGGCAAGCAAGAAGAGGAAAGCTGAGAAGGCTGAAGCCAAGAAGCTGTAAAAAGTCTAAGTCCGTCGTCGATTCCTCCGCGCCGCCGATGAACTCTCGCTCGATCTCGACCGTCTTGTAACCAATGAAATAGATATCCTCATGAAGCCCCAAAGACAAACTTACTTTTGCCGACAATTTGGTTTTTGATTTTATGTCTTTGCTTAATATCTATCTAACCCTTCACAGAACTTTAATAGTTTGCCTTTACAGCTATCACTTACTTTTTATCTTAATATCTATCTATGCCTTTTAAGTGATTCTCGTTTAAAGGTGATTGGACTTAAGCAATTAGGGAGGAGATTGTTGGGTCAAAATATATGTGGACTCGTAATTGCTTAATCCCAATCACATGGCCAGCTAGAGACCCCTAATTTAATTAGATTTTATTTTTGGATCTCTTGCTAATGCACTCTCTCGATTATTCAAGAAGTCTTAAAGGTTACTATCCTGGGCCGGTGGGATCTCGCCCGGTAATCGCCAGAGTTAACTCTTTCAAAGAACATACTTCAGCAGATAGGTGACTTAAATTTGTGATAACTCCCTCCATTTGAAACAGACTCACCACAACGGCCACATTCTATCTCTTTCATCGTACTTGTTTGCTAAAAGTAGTTACATTTTTCCCGCCAATACCATTCTCGCTCGGTTTCCGACACTGCAGCTACTTTTAGCTCTACTTTGTCCTTTGTCCGCTTGCCGCAGTAACCGGTTGGGACAAAGGGGTTATTACCCGCCGAACAAAGCAGAAATGTCTTATTCAAATCTCTCGCATTAATTGCAAAAGATATGGCATTAAATGATCCTCACCTACCAACCATACTTCTCTTATTCCGAATCTACCCCTCAACGGCATCTCAAGTTCTTCTCTCTCTCAAGTATATATAGAAGACTTAGCTGCATTGAAGATGGTTGGTCGTTGCATTGAAGAAGAGTGTGCTTGAAGCATTCAATGAAGCTCAAGCCTTCAAGTCCAGAAAATCATTAGACATTATTAGGGACGTACACTCGTGCACATCTCAATCAACCTTGTAAGCATTCTCCAACAAGAAAATCATTGGAATGCATTGATTGAGAATCACACACACACCTGAGTGAGATAAGTCTAACTTGCCACCAAAAACACCTGGTCAGCTTCTTTATCTTACGCATCCATCAAGCAGATCCTTTGTTTTCAATCTCGTAACCGGCAAGGCCGCTCTTGTAATAGACTAGGACAAACTGATAGTAAACTTCTCTCAAAATCCAAGATCTCGACTCAATCTTGGTAGAGGACGTAGCAAAGATTCACGCCGTGAACTCTCTCCAAATACCGTGTCCTTGTCTTTACTTTACCTTCATCTTGCCAGTCGTTCACCATTACAAATCAGAACAGTTCATCCTGCTGAATCATAAGTATTTCCCTAAACCAAACAAGTTGCACTGCATAAATGGTTTAACTAAATACCTTGTGTTAAAATCAAGCTCTAAACAACTTCTTGCTGATTTTGTGTGAGTTCAAACTAAGTCACGAATATTTCGCTGTGCTTACTGATTAACTTACAACCTTCTGATTAGTGACTTTGACCATTAAGGTATTTTCAATTAAAATTGTAAAAAGGCTATTCACCCCCCCCCTCTAGCCTATTTCCTTGCCAATTGGGCCTAACAGGGACCCATCTAGATGGAGCAAGGCTTTTTTCCCAACTAATTGCATTTGTGACTCAGTTGATAACAACATGTGTGAGAGCTTCAATTCTTGGATTTTAGAGGCCAGGTACCATTTGTCTGTTTTTATATACTCTCTCCGTCCCACTTCAAATATTCTATCTTTTAGGTTGTTAACACAGAGGTATTATATTTTTTTGAATATTATTAGTTGTTTTCCCTACTGAAATTATTTATGGAATATGATAGGTATAAACCTTTAATTAGTATGTTAGAGGCCATTAGGCATAAGGTGATCAAGGCATGTGACGAGGGAAAAGAGGGATTACATGACCAAGAGAATGGATGAGGGTAAGAGATTTGGGCATGAGAGTGTTGGTCGCTTTAGAAGGTTCTATAGTTAAGTCCAGGGATTATAATGCATTATGGACCAAAGGATATGGAATTTGAGATTAGTAGTCTTAGAGATGGAACAACCGTGGACCTAACTCGCCCGGGACTTGTAATTCTGCGCGAGCTTTGACAACTTAATGGGATTCCATGTTGCCATGCTGTGAATACTCCGTCCCGATGCAACGCGCATTCGGAAGTTTGAAATAAATAATCATATAAATGTCGGATCGAAATGGGATATTCATTTAGTGACACTCGCTTTAAACCATATATTAAAATATTAGTTTAGTTTTCGAGAGTCGCCACGCCACTTTGATATAGCCCAAAGCTTTGAAAAAGGCTAAACATGTAATCGGGTTCGAGGGTCAAGTTACAACAAGAAGAAACGCTATCACTCCTATTGCCCGACGGATCGGTCTTTCTAGCATGTGGGGTGTTGGTTGTGTGTGGTGTTTACAGGAATAGATAGAAGAAACGGGATCATGCATAAGGAGGAGGGGAGAGAAAGAATTAATTGATGATCACACCCTAGAACCTTTGAGTTAGGCCCTCGGAAGGTGCACTAATCAACGTTCATCCTTGGGGAATTATTGATCATGGGATAATTATTACTAAGGTGGAAGGTAAGAAATAGTTCCTAGATCCATCGGGTTTCTTGGGCGAAACCTTAGATCATCCTCGGCTATTGCATATTTAAATATATTAAAACAAATTCTAAATCTAGCATAAAGGAACAATTAAAATATAATAAGCATGCAAATATAATAAGACAATAATAATAATAGGGAAAAATATTAAAAAGAGTCTTACCAATTGTAGCAAGATTTTGGGGTCGAATCTAGGGCGATTCGAAGAGAGTAGGAAGAACTCGTGGGTAAAACAAGAGTAGTCTCGTTTCTCCCGAGTGAATTGTGTGTTTAGAATGGGAGCCGGCACACTTATTTATAGTGCTTCTGCACTGGCCGGGCTGCCGAAGGGTCGATCGGCTTTAAATTAAAAAGTCGATCGGCACAAAGGCGATGGGTCGATCGGCACAAAACAAAAGGGTCGATCGGCCAACAAATCGGATAGAGGGCCGATCGGCACTTTGACTGGAGTGCTTTCCACGCAGCAAATGACGGCGGGGTTGACCGATTGGTTTAAGGGATTTTAGGGTTTCTATTTAATTACACCGGCTGTATTTAGAATACCTTTTTTCGGACCTAGTACTAACAAGAGCCCCTCTACGACGCTTCTTGTAAGACAAGTGGGGTCGACGATAGAAAAAATAGGATCCGTCCCGAAAAAGGGATTTCGTGGAGGTAAGAGAATGATTTTGCGGATGCAAGGGTTGGACTCGAGCCGAGTCACAAAAAAGATGACCAGTAGGTCAAGCGGCCGGACCCACGTCGGGCTACCTACGTATCCCAAAAGGAATCAAGCCAAGTCGTAGTTCGAAAGAGCGGGCGTTAGTACCCGAGAATGGCGGACGTGCAACGTCTCAAACCAAAGATGCGATTTGTGTGGAATCACTCCGGAAATATGTGATCAGATGAGAGTCACCGGAATGTAACGTGCGGGAATCACCCAAAAATTTTGTGAGAGTTTGACTTCTCAAGGGAGTCACCCCGTAAATTGTGAAAAATGACTTCATCGCGGAGTCACCCCTTGTGAAAATTTGACTTCTCAAGGGAGTCACCCCAAAAATGTGATTTTGACTTCATCGCGGAGTCACCCCAAAAATTGTGATTTTGACTTCTCATGGGAGTCACCCCAAAAATATTATAAATGATAAAGTAAAAGGAAGGAATTATTTTTGAAAAGGGGTTTATTTTTGGAAAATGGGGAAGTTATTTTTTTGAAAAAGGGATTTTTAAAAACGAGGGAGGAATTAATAACCCGGTCAACCGATGTGACCGAGGCGACACGCTGGCTGCCGAGAGGTGAAGGGCCGATCGACCTTCCCTCCGATTGGCCGAGGACAATGGACGCGATCCGCGTCGCCGGGATTAAATCCCGGCCGTTCGATGGCCCCCGAAGAAACACAAACCGATGGGCCGATCGGCCCTTTGCTCCTATTGGTCGAAACACGGCCGATCGGCTTTTAAGGTCCGACGGTCTCTTTGCTTTTCACGCCTTCTTCTTCTTCTCCGTTCAATTTCTCAAACTTCCCTCGCCGGAAAAAAATTTCTTTTGTGCTTCCTTTGATTTGTGCCGAAGTTTCGCTAAAGTCTTGCTTGCCATGGATCCCGATGTTGTCGCTTTGGAGCTCTTGCTCAACCGATCGGAGAATCCTTCGCTGGGCTCGTACGGTGGTGATTTTCATGGCTATGGCGAAGGAGTTTCGCTAGTGGTTAGTGGTGGAGGAGGGAGCCATGATTCTGGTAGTGTTAGGGGCGGTTATGGCCAAATGGGTGGAGGCTTTGATGGTGGTTATGGGGGTTATGGAGGTGGTGATGATGGTGGTTATGGGGGCGGTTTTGATGGTGGACACGGTGGTGGACAGGGCGGCAATGGTGGCAAGCAGCCATGGTGGAAATGGCGGCGGACACGGCGGTCCCGGTGGCGGCGACTGCGGCGGACACGGCGGTCCCGTGGCGGCAATGGTGATAGTGGCGATGATGATGAAGGGGAAGGCGATCCTAACGCCGGGAGAGCGATAGGAGTGATGTTGGTGGGGGCGCTGAGGCTCGGAGGCGGCGGGCTTCGCGCAATTATCGGCCCTCGAGATTGCACTTTATGTTGTACAACCACCCGATTTCTACGCGGGCTTGACTTATCACGGATCCACCGGTCTTCGTTCCCGCGTCGGATGAAGGTAAAGAACTTTTATTTTAACAACATGTAATATTTTATGCATGTACAAAATATTTATTATTTTAAAATGCGAGTAATGACACGTACCTTTGCTGTGTTTACCCGTTAGGGGAAGAAGATGAAGGGACGCAGCTCCCTTAGAGCGGTTGGCCATGAGTTGTGGCACTTCGCCACCGGGTGAGGGTAGTCCTCGTGAGAGGGTACGGAGCTTGGGGTCGGGCCCCTTTTTTGACATGGTCTCGCCGATGGGCCATACTAGGAAGTGCACGGCAGCCGGTGAAGGCGTGTCGGGAGTTTTGGTGGGACACGACGCACACTTTTCATTTGAGCCGGGGTGAGGCCACGATCACTCCCACGTACTTCGCCGTCCTTACCGGATTGAGATTTACTGGACATAGCACCGCCTTTTGATGAGACCCTTCATTCCGATAAGGCTCGCCGTATTCACTGCTTGGCGCTAGCGTAGGCTCGAGCGCAAATTTCGGTGTAGACGCGGGGAGGTCAGATAAGCTTGTCATGGCCGCCATTGATCAAGACAGAGTTGGCCAAGATGGGCTGGACGCGCTCGTCCGAGGATTTCTTTCGTACGGTCTTTCGTTGGCCCTTTTTCCCAACTCGGGCCCAAAGATGCATTCTCCTTGGCTGGGTGCTTTGTCTGACTTGAGCTTAGTGCGGGACATCTCTTGGGGAGGGGCCGGCTTGGCTGAGCTGTACCGGGCTCTTGATACTGTTTCGAGGTCCAACACCTCTTCTTTTGATGCCTTTCGCCTTGTTCTCCGAGGTATGCCTACTTTCATCACTTTTACCGTCTTTTTACTTGTTACTTGTTTTCTCGTCTTTTGTAAATATCCGTCCTTCGTGTCTTTTGCAGCCCGGGTTTATGAGATTTTCGGCGTTCCGCCTCGCTCACTTTACGGGACCGCACTGGATGTGCCCGTTTTGCAGATCGGAGGAAGGAAAATCGAATTGAGGGGTATCCGAAGACGGTTCGTGAATCCGATTTGAGGGCCGTTCTTGATGGTCCTAGTAGGCCCGAGTTCTTACTCTATCCTTGGACACCCGAGGCCTCCCGAGACGCCTTGGCGCTGCTCGGGATGTGATCGCTTCCCGCAGACATCGGGTCGGGCCGCCATTGGCGAGATGTATTTGGGCGAGCGGGTGTCGAGGCAAAGACTATGCGTGGGCTCCGCTTTATGCGCCCCAACATCCTCCGAGGAACATGTGGTATCCGAACCGGTTGCCTAGGAGGGATGAGTATCTCGTTTGGGGTCCCCGCTCACCGGGCTCCAATCCTGGTACGGCTACACTGGACTTTGTGGCGCTTTTTCTCGAGATCACCGCAGTGGTGAGGCGGATCGCCGAGGCCGCCGAGGCCGCTGGCATGGGGGAGCAGTGGTCCGGTTATTCCCGAGCCGATGGGCGCTCGCACCTCCCGAGATAGTGGATATGCCTCTATTTCCTGATTATTTCATTGTGCATATGGCCGACGGGGAGGTGCGGGTAGACTTGGCACCTACAGATGCCGATGAGGTGGAGGGTGCTCAGCTTCCTCCAGGCGGTGCCGGTGGGGTATGCTTCTCATTTTTCCTCTTCATGCACTGATTACTGTGTTTTAGCTATGGTGTAACTCTCGCGCCTGATTTTGCAGGTTACCCGGGAGTCTTACGTGCGGGCTGTGAGGCAGACCAATGTACTGACCCGCCTCGCCGAGGAGTGCAAAGGTCGACATTTTCCCGCCAATCCCGAGATCGCTGGATGTGGATCCTGGGCCAAGCAAGGAGAGACAGCGCTCTCGTGGTGATGGTAGCTCGACATCCGGATTTTCCCGAGGTCGTGCCTCGACCTCCCGTCGTGGCCATTAGGACTATTTTCATTTCGTAATACCTGTAGTGAAAAAGGAGCATGCAGACTCTATATTTTATGCTGACTCACTCATGTATGCAACTGATTTCTGTACTAGTCTATGGATTTAATATATAAAAGTTAGCACTTTCTATTTATGAACACTTTCTATTTTTGGACATTATCTATTTTTGTACAACCGCATTGAACAATTAAGGGAGTATTTGTAACAAAGCAACATAAAATACACATGTACTCGAGAATCTTTAGAAGTCGCGCCGTCTTTGGGGAAGCCGTGAGGTTCGATCGGCCCAAATTTAAAGGTCCGATCGGCCCAAAATTAAAGGTCCGATCGGCCTTATGCCGAAAGGCGGCGGTTGTTTTCGAAAGCAATGGGCCGATCGGCCCAACACTCTCCTTTTCCCGCACGGATTCCTTCGCCGTCCTTTTCCCGTACGGAATCCCATACCAAAACCTATATAACACCCTCAGCCCGACTCGTATACGCACACTTTTCTTCTTTTCTTTGTCTCTTTCGCCGCTATTGCTCTCTTCCCTTGCCGTGAATCAACAACACAATGAATTCCCACCCTTCCGTTTTTGATGGAGAAGCAAAGCAATTTTGAGAGTGATTTGGCCGTTTGGGTATCTAAGGTACTCTCGCTCCGTTCGTCATGCCTTTGACAAACGCTGGGGTAAAGTGTATTTGGTCCCTTTGCCCATGCATCCCAACCGGAATCTCCTACATGCCGCGGCCGCTTTTGGGACGAATCTAATCACGTCTTCAACTTTTCTTACAACGAGATTACACCCACCTATGAGGATTTTCTTGCTTTGTGCGGAGGGGAAGATGTCGCTTGATAGCAGCTCCTCAGATCGAGTTCCGTTGGTGACAAGGGTGGCTAAATTTCTTCGTGTTCCCACGGCCGTGGCTAGGGCTTGGTTGAGGGTGTAGACATAGATATTTGTGATTTGCCGGGAGGTTTGCTCATGGTGATGACTTTGACTCGGATTTTGCTTTGGATTGCCCGGCCCTCTCGCTTATTTTCCAAGGTTCTCGTTTTCTCCTTATGTGGGGGTAGCTACCAAATGCCGTTGCCTCGGATATGGTTGATCGTGCCCGTTCCGGGAGGAGCATTGTTCCGGTTCTCTTGGGCGAGACACTTCATGGTATATCTCGTATAGCTAGGGGTGCTCCACTTATGACTAGGGGCAAGGCCAAACTACCGACCACATGGCTTCGAGGATCGACTTTTTGTTCTAGAGATTCCCCTTCGAGTGTCAAGCCTTGGTTTCACTGGTTGCAGGAGGAAGGTTGGTCCGCTTCGGCTTATCGTAGCGGGAGTGGAAGATGTACTTGGCGGAGGTGGATACCGACAGATTCATCGGGCGAGTACAAAGATTGGGGTCTCTCCTTTATCCGGAGCCTTCACTGGGCAATGCTTGATTCGTGTACCAGCTTTTGAGACCACCGCTTTTACTATGCGGAGCGGGTACTTCGTCGCATGGCATGGAGCAGATCCGTCCTCCAACTTGGGGAACTTCGAGTTTGATGATCCCGCCAAAGTTCTTCCAATGGACGTTGGTGTTTCAGCTTTGATGGTAAGCTTATGGAGTTCTTATGGGATGCCACGAGTTTATCTTGCGCAATGGACCCTTAGCACTCATCCGTCACATGCTTATTTGACATGGTATGAAGAAAACTTGGGACCGATGAGGGAGATTTTATATGACTTGAGACGGAGATTGATTCCTAACATATCTTCGAGCCGTTTCTCGTAGACAGGAAGCTTTGGGGGATTTCTTTAGACACAAGAGAGGAGCATCCTCCCAAGAAGATTGAGCGGAAGTTGAAGGGTAAGGCGATCGAGGAGGTTCCCCTATTGAAGAAGAAGCATTCACCTTACTTTAAGAGAGAGAGCAAGAAGAAACCGACTCGACGAGCTGCCAAGAAGAAGAAGGACGGAGATGAGGGGCCTAGTGCCAAGGAGTAGACCTATATGTCCGAGTATCCACCCACACTATATGCACACATTAGTTATTCATTTTGTCTTTTAATTTTTCAGTTTCTTTTGCAAGTTATGTAGTCATTAGTATAGTCGAGCTTAGACTCATCAAATAAGTGTAATCATGCATTGATTGTGGGAATGAAAAAGTTTATTGCTTTAATAAAAATAGACTGGATTTTTATTTATTTTTTGGACCGCGCCGATTAAGGCTGCCTACGTTCCCCTTTTACAATGAGAACCAAGGGGCTCAGGTCGTCGTAGTTCACTTTCGTCAAAAAATTTTTTTATTTTGTTTGTTTGCTCTAACTTTTGCCTAGACCGCCCTTTACGGGTTTTCAATCTAGCGAGCTTTTGAACGCACCCTTTCTTTTATTGCTAGACCGCCCTTTACGGGTTTTCAATCTAGCGGGCTTCTTTTTGCGTTTTTTTTTTTTTTTTTTTTTTTAGAGGGAAGGAAGAGCTTAATTATAGTAGCGCCCGAGCTTGCCGAGGTCAGCGGGCTCCTTGAATTCGTTGCCATCCAAATCGCCATTTTAACCGCTTCCACCCGAAAATATCTTCTTGATCACGTACGGGCCGCCCATGTAGGGGCCCACTTCCCAAGAGGATTGAACTTATTGGGAAGTTGCCGCTTCAAAACCAAATCTCCTTCCTTAATGTCTAAGGGCTGCACCTTTTGTTGAAAGCCCTCATTGTCCGTCTTTGATAGGCTCGGATGTGTTCCATGGCTTTGAGTCTCGCGCTCGTCAAGTGTGGCCAACCGATCATATCGATCGCGGAGCCATTCAACTTCGCTACTTGATTCTCTAATAAGATCCTCAAAGACGGGACTTCCAACTCAACCGGGAGCACCGCTCCATCCCATATGTCGAGCAAAAGGAGTTTCGCCCGTAGCCGTACGGACGGAAGTTCTATATCCCCAAAGTGCCAACGGTAATCTCTGCCAGCCCCTACCTCGAATTGTCAGTCTTTCCGATTATCTCGCTCAATCGTCTTGTTAGCCGCTTCGATCCGCTCCGTTGGTCCGAGGCCTATAAGGGGAAGACTTGTGCCGGTAATCTTGAACTCGCCAATCTGTCACAATCTCCGCCAAAGTGGGACCCATTGTCCGAGATGATCTCATTTGGTACCCCATATCTGCACATGATGTCCTCCTTGATGAACCGTGCCACCTTCTTGGAAGTCAACACCTTGTAAGACTTTGCCTCGATCCACTTGGTGAAGTAATCCACAGCTACTAATACAAAACAATGCCCATTGCTTCCCGGCGGTGTAATCTTGCCAATCACATCAATCCCCCATGTCGCAAATGGCCAAGGGGTTACCATGCTATACAACTCGTGAGGGGGTACATGGTTCAGATTGGAACACATTTGGCATTTGGGACATTTCCGCACAAACCGGATGCAAGGCTTCTATAGTGACCCAATAATAACCCAACCGTGTGATTTTCTCGTCTCAACATTCTGCATTCATGTGCGGACCGCATAAGCCATCGTGTACTTCTTCCATGATCATTTCTGCTCGTTTCGCGTCTACACAGAGTAATAGGAGACCATCGTAATGCCTTTTGTACAACATATTATCCAAGAGGAACAAACCGTCCGGCCAATCGTTTCAACGCCCGCAAGCTTTGGCTTTCACGTCTCCTAGAAAAGACACATCACCCTTCTTGAGATACTCATAAATTTGTGCGTACTCACGGATCCTTATTCTCCTCGATGTCGCCTTGAATCTCGCAGCTAGAGGCTTCGTAGCGCAAGCGGGGTTCTCTCTCCGACCAACTCGAATGGTTTTACTGTACATTCCGTGAGGGATTTCGACCAAAGAAGCCAGCAGAAGCTAAAGCGCGCCGAATCTATTTCGTCTCTCGGGTAGATAATGGAATGTCACTTCCCCGAATTGCTTAACTAGCTCTTCCATGTGAATCTGCACGTCGCAGTAGGGGTCAGCCTTCCACTTCTTAGACGCTCCGATTGATAATTAAAGCCGAGTCTCCATATACCTCCAACTCCTTCACATTACGCTCCAAGGTCCGCTTCTAAACCGGCTATGCATGCCTCGTATTCACTGCGTTGTTGGTGGTTGTAAAATTCGCTTGATGGCGATGGGGGTGTGCTCATCTTTGGGATCAACCAAAAGGATTCCCACTCCGTTGCCTCTCTTGTTTGCGGCCCCATCAAAGAATAGTTGCCATCTCTCTTCGTATCAAGGCCGAAAATCCCCTCGTCCGGAAACTCGGTTCAAGCCCCTCGTTCTTCCGTGCTCGGAAACTCGCTAAATGATCTCGCCATGGCTCTCCCTTTAATCGCTTTTCGGCACATAGGTGATGTCGAATTCCCGTAAATACCGACCACTTGGCTAACCTCATGGACAGAGACGGCTTGTCGAACAAATACTTAATGGGATCCATCTTTGACACCAAGTAGAATCGGATGTGCCGACAAGTAGTGCTTGAGTTTATTAACCACCCAAACTAGCCCTAAGGCAAGTCTTTTCCAACGCCGAGTAATTTAGCTCACTCCCCGCAGCCTTCCGGCTAACGAAATAAACGGCGTTCTCCACCCGAGAATCCTTGGCTTCCTCGTGCCAAAGATAGCCCCAACGGCCGTATCGCCATCGTTAGGTACAAGAGCAATGGTTTCTCCGAATGTGGGGGCGAAGGATGGGGATTGACCAAGTATCTCTTGATTTCCTCAAAGGCCTCTTGACACTTCCAATCCCCAATCTACACTTGCGGTCTTCTTCATCGGCCTAAAAATCGGCTCACACATAGTAGTCAATTGATTAATGAAGCGGCCGATGTACCGTAACCGTCCCATGAATCCCTTAACTTCTTTTTTCGTACGTGGTGGCCTCATCTCCATGATGGCTTGAATCTTCCTTGGATCCGCCTCAATCCCTCGTTCGGTGACCATGTAGCCCAGACCTTTCCTCGAATAACCCCGAATGTACACTTGGCAGATTCGTACGCATTGCGTGCTCACGCAGCCTGTCAAGAACTTTCTCAAATCAATAAAATGCCGACCGTCCGACCCTTGGAATGAATGATCATATCATCGACGTACACCTCGATCTCCTTATGGATCATGTCATGGAATAATGCCGTGACCGCTCTTTGGTATGTAGCCCCCGCATTTTCAATCCGAATGGCATTACAAAGGTAACAAAGATGTTCCCCACGGTGTAGTGAAAGCCGTCTTCTCCCGGTCCGTCTCCGCCATCTTGATCCGATTATATCCCGCAAAACCATCTACAAAAGACTTGACCTCGTAGTTAGCAAAGTGGCATCTACTAGCATGTCGATGTTGGGCAACGGAAAGTCATCCTTCGGGGCTAGCCTTGTTGAGATCTCAAGTCAACACAAACTCTAACCTTGCCATTCGATTTATCGATCGTCACAATATTAGATAACCACGTCGGATACTCAATAACTCGATAAAGCCCACTCTGAGGAGCTTCTCTATCTCTTTCTTTAACTTGCAGAGACCATTCTCGCTTAATGCGGCGCAATTTCGCTTGACAGCTTGGCGTCCGGTGCTAGTGGTATTCTCGTGCTCCACTATCGAGTTATCCAGCCCCGGCATATCCTTGTATGACCATGCGAACACATCCGAATATTCTTTAAGCAGCCTCGATCAACGCTTCCCTTTCAGCCCTTCAAGAAGCTTCCAATCTCGTGTCTCTCTCGGCTCCTCTTCCGTTCCCAAATTAATACATGATAACACCTCATCGGCCTTGGGCTCGACCTTCCTTTTGATTGATAACTTGCTTAGAAATTTCTTTAATGTATTCATTGTTTAGTGTGTCCGCTTTCTTCTAATGAATCATTATTAACTAAGTTAATTTGATTAAGTTGAGCATTATTTTTAGTTAATTTATCATTTAAAAGATTGGCTATGAGGGGATACTCGTAAAGATCTAGCTTTTCATTCATAGCGAAAGGGAAAACAACATTTGCAACTAAGTCGTAGTCCTCTCGACGTGAGGTCATCAGACTTAGAGGAAGACTCAAACTCAAAAGAAAACACATCGACTCAAACAAAACAGATGACTCAAGAAACAGAGGACTTGGGGGAACCAATGGGAGACTCGGCAGAGGAGGCATCAATCCCAGCTCTTCAACCATGTATTGCTTCGTGGCTACGGGTCCGCCAAATACGCACCAATTCTTCGCCTTTCCAACCATGGGTGTCACCAACGTCCTTGGATCAACATTGTCCGTCTCGCTTCCGCTCCAATGATCGCAACCATATCATCTTCTATATTCGTATTCCCCAAATGCCGTAGCGTGGTCTCGACCATCCCATTCCTCCGACTCCTCCGAAACCGCAATGTCCTCGACCGACGGCTCATCCAAAGATACTCGCTTCTAGCTGATCGGCCAACTCATCTTCGCCTTGACGGTGTACCGGCTCGACTGTGACAACCTTGCCTCTCTTTGACGTGGATCCATGAGAATCGTTTTCGCCTTCGACCTATCGAACTCTCGTATCCCCGAAGATCTCAAAGCCTTTCGCAGCCTACCCGTGTGATCGAACCAAGGCTCGTTAAACTCCATGCAAGAGAACTCCTCGCCTTCCTTGACAAAGTAACTATTGAGGGAAAGGCGGTATGGTCTCATCTCTCGGCTTCTCGTAGGGTAGCTTTGCCCTCTTGAGGTACTCAATTCTTTCTCTCACCCGATCTTCGTGGGGTAATAACATAGCCTAAACCGTGCTTGCCGCGATGATCGCAGCTTCCATTGCTTGCGTAGGTCCTTGGAGATGCTCACCCTGCCCCGGCCCCGGTACAAATCCCATGTTTCTCATCATTCTCGACAGCTGGTCGTACTCGTCCGATGTTTTTGTGAGGTCTACCGCGCAAACTCCGTGCTTGTGCTATTAGCCGAAAACCGCCGAACATAGAACTACCCTCTTCATGCCGAATTTGTAGAACCGGCTTTCCCCAAAGTGCTTGATCCTTGAGACGTTACCAAATCGCTGTAGATGACCGTCACTTGGTCGCCCGACCGAAATTTCACACACATTGATGCAATGAGGAAGGGACTCCATTCATCCGATGCAACCATGGCCTACCCAAGCAAAGATGGTGAAAGTGGAAGGTATGTCTATGACTTGGAACTCGGCAATCATAGTAGTGGTCCCGCAAGTAAGAGGCAAACCGATTATTCCCAACACCGACCGGCTAGTAGAGTCGTATCCTCGCACGGAATGAATCAAGGTCTCAAATCAGTAGGACTTAGATCAAGGACGTCCATCATCCCGGAAGGCGTATGTTCACCGCGTAACCGTTATCAATGAAAATACGTGGCAACCTTTTCCCGTTGACCTCAATAGTAATGTGCGGCGGTTCATTATGATCCGACCTAAACTCCGGCATGTCCAACTACGAAAATGTGATGATATTCCCAAAGTGTATGTTGCCGATCATCTCGTTACATCTTCCGGCTTTGTGTCGACGGTACCAAAGTCGCGGCAAGATTCTGTTCCAACATCATCCCCGGAAAGCATACGAGGACGTTAGCAAGGACCATAAGGATATATTGGCTTGGGTTAGCTTCGCTTGAGTGAGAATAGGGTCCTCTTTATCGGGATTTCACCACCTCGCTTTCGGACCAAAGACTTTCTTCGCCCTTTATCTTCTCGCTTGATATACCCTTCCGGACCTCGTGAGTAGATTAACCCCATTCTTTTCCATGTCGGATACTTCGCGTGAATTTCGCCAACGAGAGAGGTTTAGGACTCTCTTCCACATAATCATCATTTAACGAGGCAACTTCTCCGGGACAGGTTCCTCAAAAGACAAGATATAACAAGAAAATTCTTTATAAATTGAACTCAAATTACAAACCGACACAACCGCCTCACTGCTCGTCACAAATGCACTCGATCGATCAAATGAGGTCTTTCTCTACCATAGCAATATCACTACCAACTATCTTACTAGGATTCTCTATCTTCCCTTCAATGATGAGCTTCGCACGCCCTCTTCAAAGCAAAACCAGCATACTCGGACAAATCTCGGCACAAACAATCCCTTTCGACAATAGCCGAGAATACCTCCTCTCGTTGACACCCAGCTTTCTCAAAATCATCTTCCATCTCTACCAAACTGATAAAATTACCTTCCACCATGTGGATCCTATTGTTAGGGAGAGGATTCCCCACAACATTTGGAGACTTCGGCTTCTCTACTTTGCCTTGCCGAATCAAGTCTTGCACTAACCGTTTGAACTGAAGGCGCACCGCAGTGTGACCCTTGTATTTGTGGTAGTGGCAATACTTAGAAGCGTCTAAGCCTTCCCTTGGGTTTACCGGTTCATAATTCTCAAGCGGCTTGACCAAGCCCTTCTTTACTAGCACTTCAAAAACCTTGCCCATTGGCATTCCAAAATCGTCAAACACTTCCCTCTCGCGGTGAACATTGTTATTCCCCCTCATTACAGCTTGAACATCCAAAGCAACTCCTCCTTGCACATAATTTACTTGCCCCATCGGCTCTTTCTTTGCCGCGGTTGGTGGGAGCTCTATAGCGGAACGAATTATTACTAGCCCCAGTGTCCTTCGGTGGAGTGATCCCGGTGATGCCGCTTTCGTACCGTACTCCCGAATCTACCATTTCCCTAAGATTGGGGAAATAACCATTACCAACTGCCAACTTGTGTCTGGGCAACAAGCATTTGTAAAAAATCTGCTTCTGTTCATTCTCCTTGGGCGGATACTGAATTTCGCTCAACTTATCATTCCAACGCTTGTAAAAATCATAAATTGACTCCCCATTCTTTTGGAGCGTGTGCTCCAAATCGGCTCGATTAACTTGCCAATCCATGTTTGCTTGATACTTTTCTGAGAGCACTCTACTAACCTTGTCCCAAGTATCCCTTTCCTCCTCGTTCAACTTCAAAAACCAACGGAGAGCAAATTTCCTTCCAATGTGCTATGGAACATTCTTGCCATTTGCTCGGGTGTACAGTCTTTAGCCCTCATCGCCAACGTATAGCTGTCTAAATGTGTCTTTGGGCAAGTAACTCCTCCAAACATGGCCATCTTGGGCATCTTAAAATCTTGAGGCAGGGGTGCAACTTTGCTCGGATTAAGCATCTTGATGGGGGACACACCTTGCTTTCCCATTTGCTCGGTCAATGTTTTTACTTGCTCAATCAATGCTAACACAGTCGGGTCTGTAGCAATGTTGGAGTTATGCATGGCTGGGGGTTGAGTGATGGTAGGGGAGGTGGAGTAGGTAGGAATATGGTGGCCGGAATAATTGAAGGGTAAAGTGGGAGGGGGTAGGTTAGCAAAGTGGTCCTTGGGTGTGTCGGCAGGAGGTTGATAAGGTCTTTTGGATTTGCTCGAGCTCCCATACATGACTGGTGGTGGAACATTATTGTAGCTGTTTGGAACGTAGTTGGGTAGAGGGAAGGTAGGTGCATTGGGGTTGGCAGGATTAGGAGCATTGACAGTTTCATCTTCAACATCGACAACTTCATTCCCCATCAAAATAACCTTGTGTCCCCTTTTACTGAGCTCCTCAACAAAATGATCATTCAACTCTTGATTGTGATTCTTCAAAGTGCGATTCTGCTCTTCAAGTTTCTCAACCCTCATGGTCAAACCGGCAAAGTAGGCGTGCAGAGCAGGCGGAATGTCATTGAAGTTGGGGTTGACTGGACCTTCCATTGAAGTGACTGGTGTAGAGTCGGTTGCAGAGGCAGCAGGCGTGCTTGGAGTAGTTGATGGAGGCAAGGTTGTCATTGTTGAATGAAGAACGCGGCCCGACCTTAGCTCTGCGGAAGTATCAGACAAGACTCGGCTTTAGGAGAAGGGTTGACTCAATGCAGTGTACTAGCTTGAATTTTTTATTTACAAAAGCTTTGTTTCTTTTAGACCTACTAGGGTTGGAAGGGATACCCCTTTTTCGCAACTAACTAAATATCTTGAAGTGGTGGATCCTAACGACTAACCTTCTCGTATAGACACTTAACATGATTTTTATGAAAAGTACCACAAACCCATGATAGGCCAAGATCTTTTAACAATATATTACTCAACCTTACATAGCACGTCCTCTTAAAAGGAAATCAATTTTTTTAGTGCCTTTAATCTCTCGATAGATCTTGACTTATCATTGATTCGTAGTGACTTAACACAAAGACCTTATTAATTGTCTACATGAAAAAGCTAGTTAAACCAACCGGTCACATGGAGTGTATTCCTAGTAAAGTGGGTGACACAAGGGTTAGGTTTCAGGTTCCCACCGTGCAGCCGAAGCGCACTGATGAGTGGATGGCCAAGTGAGACTCGGAAGGGAGGCGACATGATCACCACACTTCCCGCACTTTGGCTTCTCCGATGGGTTAAAGGGTGTCTGTGCAGTGTGACACGGACTCTAGTGGTTGTGTGAGGTAAAAAGTCTAATTCTTTTTTAAGGAAAAAAGAGAAAGATTTTTTATTTACATGAGATGCATGCATGCAATGCAGCAGTTAAGAATAAAGAAAATAAAAAGAAGGCAAAATACAACACCAATACAAGAAAACGAAAGTCTGACCCACTTAGTTTGAAGAAGTTTCAAAACATTCCCCAGCAGAGTCGCCACTGTGAATACCCCGTCCCGATGCAACGCGCATTCGGAAGTTTCAAATAAATAATTATAAAAATGTCGGATCGAAATGGGATATTCATTTAGTGACACTCGCTTTTAAACCATATTAAAATATTAGTTTAATTTTGAGAGTCGCCACGCCACTTTGATATAGCCCAAAGCTTTGAAAAAAGGCTAAACAATTAATTGGGTTCGGGGGTCAAGTTACAACAGAAGAAGAAGCGTTATCACTCCTATTGCCCGACGAATCGGTCTTTCTAGCATGTGGGGTGTTGGTTGTGTGCGGTGTTTACAGGAATAGATAGAAGAAACGGGATCATGCATAAGGAGGGGGGGAGAGAAAGAATTAATTGATGATCACACCCTAGAACCTTTGAGTTAGGCCCTCGGAAGGTGCACTAATCAACGTTCATCCTTGGGGGATTATTGATCATGGGATAATTATAACTAAGGTGGAAAAGTAAGAAATAGTTCCTAGATCCATTGGGTTTCTTTGGGCGAAACCTTAGATCATCCTCGGCTATTGCATATTTAAATATATTAAAACAGTCCTAAATCTAGCATAAAGGAACAATAAACATGCAAATATAATATGATAATAATAATAAAGAACAAAAAAATATTAAAAAGAGTCTTACCAATTGTAGCAAGACTTTGGGGTCGAATCTAGGGCGATTCGAAGAGAATAGGAAGAACTGTGGGTAAAACAAGAGTAGTCTCGTTTCTCCCGAGTAAATTGTGTGTCGAAATTGGGGAACCGGTCACACTTATTTATAGTGCTTCGGTACTTGGGCTGGGCCAACTGAAGGGTCGATCGGCCCTAAATATAAGGGTCGATCGGCACTGAATAGAGGGACGATCGGCGCAATGATTGAAGGTTCGATCGGCACCAAATAAAAGGGTCGATCGGCCATACAGCGAATAAAGGGCCGATCGGCACTTTGACCTGGCGTGCTTTCCACGCAGGCAAATGACGGCGGGGTTGACCGATTGGTTTAAGGGATTTTAGGGTTTCTATTTAATTACACCGGGCCAGGTATTTAGAATACCTTTTTTCGGACCGGGTACTAACACCACCCCACCAACCCCCCTGCCCCCCCCCCCCCAATCGGGTAAGAAAAAATTTAATCATTTAATTTTTTTTAACAACCCCCACCCCAACCCCCCCGGGGTCAAAAAAATTAAACATTTTTAAATTTATTTTTAACCACCCCAGCCCAACCCCTACCCCACCCCCGCCCCACCCTCGGGTAAAAAAAAAATTAAACATTTTAAATTTAATTTTAACCACCCCAGCCCCACCCCTACCCCACCCCGCCCTCCACCCCACCCCACCCCCCGCCCCACCCCACCCCTCGGGTCAAAAAAAATTTAATCATTTTAAATTTAGTTTTAACAACCCCCCCCCCTCACCCCACCCCACTCACTACTACCACCCCCCGCATCGTCGGGTAAAAAAAATTAATTTATTTTTGAAAATTATTTTTTCTAGCCGTGTAATTCAAAAGAAAAAAAAAAGAGTTGAGCTTATCGGGTTATCCAAGTCGACCTGCCTCATTCGACCTGTATGTTAAATGGGTTGTAACAGGTATTACTCGTCTCAACCCGTTACCCGCTTTAACCCGGCTCAAACTCAACCCAACCCGACCCGATTGTCAGGTCTAAGAGAAAGTAATATTTCCCCTCCATACCAAAATGAATCACATTTAATCTATCATATTTTAGAAAAAAATTAATCTTTTTTATGCTTTCTTTGTTTTGAAAGGTTTGTCTCACTTTAACTTTTATAATCAACTCAATTTAACTTTGATCATAATTTTATAATAACCTTATTCCTATGCAATTTTAAAAATTATTTTTGATAATTTTTCATAACGATGAATACTAACACTTTTTAAAATTGTATAAAGATAGTTTTCTTCGTTTTGAAATGATTGTCTCACTTTAATTTTTATGGTCAACTCAATTTAACTTTGATCATAATTTTATGAAAACCTTATTCCTATGCAATTTTAAAAATTATTTTTGATAGTTTTCATAACGATGAATTACTAACACTTTTTTAAATTGTATAAAGAGCTATTTTTCATAAAATTATGGTGAAAGTTTTATTAAATTGACAAAAACATTCTGAAGAAACTGAGGAAAGAACCTTATTTTTTGAAATGGAAGGAGTAGTATTTAAAGATTTGATTTAATGAATGCAAGGCTTAGTTAGTAGCATGCACATTGCAATTCCAAGGAGAGGGGAAAAAAACTTAAAAAAGGGAAGCTCCTTTAAAGAGGTAATACCAAAAATTCCCCTAGGGCGTCGATGTCCAGATTTTTTTTCCCTTAAAGAAAACTTTTATATAAACCTCAAATAAAGAGTTATTTTCAGATTCAAATTCTCCAGACACTCCTAGCTAGGCTCCCCCTCTTCTCCCTCCTCTCAACTTCATTTATCACATCTCTCTCTCTCTCTAAAAATCACACACATACACTTAAACTTTTCTCTCTCTAACCATCTCCGACGAAGTCAGTGAATCTCCGGCGACGACGAAGTTAGTGGATCTCCGGCGACGGCGAAGTTCCTTTTTCTCTCCAGAGCCTAACCCTAACTCCGGCCTCCCTCTTCTTCTCCGATGACCTTCTTTTCCCTTCTACACCTCTGGCTGGCTGCCATGTCCTCGATCTAGCCATTTCACCGCTGCTTGTTCCAATCTCCGGCCTCCAATCTCGGATTTCAAGATTTTTTGGCAAATCAGACCAGATCTGTAGAAACCAAAAGTATATTTGTCCCTCTGTCTCTAGACCGTACCGTCGTCCACCTCCGGCCTGTTTCTCACCATCTCTGAACATTAAGATGTCTTTCTTTTAATAGTTGCTAGAGTTGACCATTGTTTGGATGTTAAAACTTCAGGATTTTGGTGTTTGTTTATTTAATTTATATATTTCAAAAACATCATTTAACTGATATGGAAAGCCATGGTTGAAAAATTGTCTTATAAATCGATTATAAGAGACAAATAAGTCTTATAAGTTACTTATAAAAGTTGTAATGTGTAAATTATGATACCAATTCGTTATTATTGAAATTTTGATTTTTTTTTGTTGAAAAAACTTGTCTCATAACTGAATTATAAGAGATGGAGTAGTCTTATTATATGTCAGTTATGAGACAATTATAAGTGACGAAGTAGTTATAAGAGTCAAATTGGTCTTATAATTCAGCTATAAGAGTCTTAATGTGTAAATTATGAGATTAATTCGTTGTTATTATTGAAAATTTTGATTTTTTTGTTGTAAAAATTGTCTTATTACAAGTCAGTTATAAGAGACAAATAAGTCTTATAAGTTACTTATAAGAGATGAAGTAGTCTTATAAGTCAGTTTAAAAGGGCGAGGGGTGTCTATGAAATTTTAAATCTAGTGTGTACTAGGGATGGCCAAACCGGACCGGAACCGGACCGAAACCGGAAAACCGGACCGGAACCGGACCGAAAAAGCCCGGAACCGCCATGAACCGTCACGAAAACCGGAACCGGGGTAACCGGAACCGGTTTGGATAAGGACCGGTTAAGGGTCACAAAAATGGTGAACCGGACCGGAACCGGAACCGTGAACCGGACGAAATTCATTGTTTTTCAATAGAACCGGACCGGACCGGACCGGAAAAAGCCCGGAACCGGACGAACCGGGGAGAAAACCGGAACCGGATTAACCGGAACCGTGAACAATCCGGGCCGGTTAAGGTTCATACATTTTTCGAACCGGAACCGGCGGTTCCGAACCGAAACCGGGCCCGAAACCGATTTTGGTCATCCCTAGTGTGTACTGCATTGAATTTGAATCTTGCCAGAGGGGCCTTAGAGAAAGTGGGCCAAACTGTAATCCAGAACACATATATTCCTTTCGTTTCACTTTATTTGACATTAATTTTGATTTTTATTTATTGACACTATTTAAAATGATAAGTTTTTATATTTACAATATCAATCAAATTATTATTCCTCTCTCATTCTTTTTCTTACTTTAATTTTAACTCATAACACTGCTTTCTATTAATTATTTGTCCAACTTTTCATTAATTTTTATGCCAAATTTTTTTAGCGTCAATCTATAGTATAAATGGCAACTGTCCACCTCAGCCATGAACAGTACAATGAATAGTGCCAAAAGTTTTTTTTCGATTTTGCCCTCACTAAGTTGTTCCTTTCCCATTTTGCCCTTTTTTTTAAATAAAAAAAATAAAAATAAAAATACCACGTGTCCTCGAACACGGACTTTTACTAGTTAAAATATAATGGATGGAGTATTTGGTGGACCAGTAGCAATAGTTAGGACAAAGAAACACAGGAGTAGCTGTTCTCAGCTGGAATATTTATTCAGCTAACAAGTACGTACATTATGTTTTCTAAATTATTACTTACACGTGTGCTCATGTGGTCCATGTCTCACGACCTTTATAGCGGGTGAATGGATGGATGGTTAAATTTTTTTATAACCTTTAACATAGCCCATCCGTTAAAACTAGGGACACTTCCCAAATCATCTTCTATTCTAATGAAAATGATCATCAAAAATGCACATTTTAAAAATTTATCATCGGATCATGTACTTTTAGATGGACGTAGATACCCTTGCCAATTTAATTGAAATTACACGAATGACATTCATTTAATGAAGTGACACGCTTTCCTCCATCCTCCTTACGCTTTCTCTCTCCCCTTCCCCTTTCCTTCAAAAACTTTAAAATGAAACATATTAAGATTTAGAAGTCAAAAAAAAAAAATCGAAACCACTGTTGTATTTATATCGTCAAGACAATCAAACTATTAGCATCAACATATAATATGAAGCAAATTTGAGAATTTCACAGTTGTTACAAGTTTACAGTTGTTTTTTAGAAGTTTACATTTACTTTTTCACAGTTTTTCCAAAAACAACATATATTTATGAAAATGGCTACCATTTACTTACTTTACGATTGTTTTTAGTTAAATTTACAGTTGTATTTAGTCTTTCATAACTTATATTTATGCAATTTTATGAGATTTTTTTCACATATTTGTTAAGTTCACAGTTGTTTTTAGTTAAGTTCGCAGCTATTTTTAGTATTTTATAACCTCTATTTTTGCAATTTTATGAGATTTTTGACATATTTGTTAAGTTCACAGTTGTTTAAGTTAAGTTCACGGTTATTTTTAGTCTTTTATTTCCTATATTTTTGCTATTTTATTAGATTACTTTACATATTTGTTAAGTTCACGGTTGTTTTAGTTAATTTCACAATTGTTTTAGTTAAGTTTACAATTTTCGAGCCACTTGAAAATATAGGAGAAATGGCACTTGGGTTTCTTCAAGAAAAGAAACAATATCACCAGTTTCTTTCTCCATTTTGTTTCAAAAATTTAACATACCTATACCACTACTAGTACTATCCTCTATAATTTACTTCTTTTTAGCTTAATCTCTCACAAACTAAAAGACAAACACCTGAATATGAAAAATTAAATATAAATTGGACGTGAGTGTAAATTATTTAGAATGAAACAATCCTCCAATTTCCCAAGAACATTTTCAGTTTAATGTATCGTTTTCAACAAACCAATATAGTCTGCAAACATATTAACAAAATTTCAAGAGACCAAATCAAAATTCTTCTTAAAATCCCTTTTTTTAAATCAACCTATTAAATCTACAAAGAAGATACCAAAAAACGAAACGAGAGAAGTGAAACTCAAGACTCAAGACAACATAAGAATAAGAAAAGTATTATAATTTTATTCTCTCTTTTTGCAGAAATCCTAGATCATCTGGTCGTGATTCACGAACAAATTGGAGATGACGCATAGATTTGAGGTGATGTGTCGATGACGGCGAATGGAGGAGGGAAGAGGCGGAGGGAAGGGGGCTCCTTCGAGGATGGAGGAGGTCGTCGGAGGTGGGGGATGGGAGGGGGTCGCCGGAGATGGGGAAGGGGAGGGGTTGTCGGAAGAGGGGAGGGGAAATGTGGTCGAAGATGGGGAATAGGGATGTCAATGGGTCGGGTTCGGATCGGATCGGTCTTGATCCGAACCCGATCCGAATCTCAAATTCACTGATCCGAACTCGACACGACCCGAAAACTCAAGAACCCGAAACCGATTCGATTCGACCCGAATTATATTTAAAGTCTATTTTTTTACCCCAAGTTTATTTGAGTAAAATATATTCTTAAGTATAATGTTGAATGTCAATAGAGAATAGTCCAAAATCATCAAAATCTCACTTACAAATACAAATAAAGAAATGCAATTTAGATAAATATTAAATATATTTTATTTATATTTTAGAATAACCTTTTATTTAGGGTTCGGGTCGGATCGGGTCGGGTTTCGGGCGGGTCGACACCGTGATCCGAACCCGATCGGATTTTAAAAATTGCAAGCCAAACCCTAATTTTTCGGATCGGATCGGGTTCGGTCAAATTGTCATGCCTAGGAATGGGTGGTCGAAGATAGTGAGGGAGGGGAGGGAATCGGGAAAAGAGATAACATGCGTGTGTTTGTGTTAGAGTAGTTTGACTGTCATTAAACTAGTAAGAAATCAGGTGAAATTTTGATTATAATGTTGGAATATGTGGTTAAATTCCAAAATTCTAGTATTTATTGGTCGATTGCCTTAGTGTAAATGACTCTGCGATAATTTTCCCTTAAAATTATACTCCCTCCTTTCGTCCTAAATAAATACCACTCTTTTTTTATTTTAAATCTATTCAGAATAATATAAAGTTTTTAATTTGATTTATTTATAAAATGTAGATCGACTTGCTATACTAAAAATAATAATCCATTTACTATTATCTACCAACTTTTTCTATTATACTTTATTTTTTATATTCACAACATTTACTTTTTATTAATCACTGTGCAAAGTCAAACTAAAAACATTAAGTTGAGATGAAATTAGTACTAGTTTTAAAAAAAAAATTATCTTAAAATGAAGCTAAATGCTATTTTATAAAAAAATATTTTTAAATGTTTTTTACCAAATTCTTTTTATTAGTTACTTTGTACTTGTAAAATTTAGTAGGCTAAAATACGCTTATCCCAAACTATCCACAGATTCACAATTTGTACCATCATTTGAAAAGTTGGCATGTTTGATACCTAAACTTTCAAATCGTCTCATTTTACACCATGTCACTAACGAACATTAGAGAAACTAACGAAATTGATCATATGGATATCATGTATGGGTTATTTTAGTTATTCTCATTTTAACTTTTAATTTTCTTTCAATTTTATTTTCACTCTCTAGTCATGTCAATAAATTAAAATTACAATATTTTAATATATTAAATTTCTTGTTTTTATTTTTTTGTTTTATTTTATTATTTTAATCTTTAAATTAAAAAAATTATTATTTAAATAATTGGTAATAATAAATTTTATGTTTTTAATTGAATAAATATTGTATTTTTTTATTTATTGTACATGACTAGAGTGTGAAAATAAAATTGAAAGAAAATATGAGAATGACTAATATAGCCCCCACATTTTATTCACATGGTCAATTTCGTTAGTTTTTCTAAAGTTCTTTAGCGCTAAGGTGCAAAGTAGACGATTTGAAAGTTTAGGTACCAAACAGAAAGATTTTTCAAATGGGGAATGCAAAGTGGAAATCGTTTGGTACTTTGGGGAAGAGGGTAAACATATTTTGGCCAACTAAGTATTTTGAAAATGGATAATAAAAATATGTATGAATCTTTGTCATTTAATTGTGTAAAAAGTGAACATTTTCAGAATGCCTGATAAATGAAATTTGAACATACATTTAGGTACAAAGATTAGGGATGACCAAGTATGGTTTCGATTTCGGACACAGGCCGGTTAGGTTTTACGAAATAGGCAACTCGGAACCAAACCGTGTATTACCAATTCACGATTCCAGTTTCAAACCGGCGGTTCACGGCCCTGATTCTGCAGTTCATACGGTTCATTTTATTTATTTATTTTGAGAAAAACAAACTAACATAACTTATTAAGTTTTGAACTAGTTCCGTTAATTTTCTAACATAATCATTTAAAAATGTAACATTTTTCTATTAAAATCAAAGAAAATTTATATTTTAAATGAAATATATTAAAAATCAACACAATCTTGTAAAAACTTAACATATTTGAATTAAAATAAAAGTAAATGATATTTTTAACACATTAAGTTAGGTTTTAAATTTTGTTAGTTAGTTTAAAATCAAAAACCAAGGAAGAATATCAAAATTTGACGGTTTTTAACGGGTTATGATACGGGTTGCACGGTTCTGGTTCACCCGATTCAGAATCAGCGGGTCACGATTTTAGACCTCGTGAACCATAATCGACCCGGATGGAACACAGTTCCCATTTGGAAGGTTCACATTTTGCTGACGGTTCCGTGTTTGGCGATTAAGGTTCCAGGCCGGTTCCCCGATTTTGGTCCGATTCGGAGGCGATTTGGCCATCCCTAACAGAGATAATTTTATTGTTTTAAGCACATGAATTTAGAAAAATGTAAGTAATATAAGTATAAAAAGTGAGATAGGAAAAAAAAGATGAGATAGAAAATATGGTAGTAAATCGATGGTTAATGGGGAGAAGGTATACTTCCATCCCTTAACTTAGGTCCCATATAGATACATCTATAAACTTAAAGTTGATAGTTGACACTCCTATCTATAAACTTAGACTCCGTTTGTTTAGTGGAAAAATGTTTTTAGAAAAATATTTTCCTCATTTTTCGATGTTTGGTAAGCATCGAAAAATGGAGAAAATATTTTCCGAAAAATACTTTTCCCACTTTTATAAATAAAATGACTTACGGATTTTTTCTAATTAAAACATTTTCCGTAAAATGGTAACACCCTCAAACACACACACACACCTAACTTCCATACACCCCCCCCCCCACGTTACCCACTCCACATCAACCATCCCCTAGCACATCCTCTCATAAAAAAATTATTTATATTAAAATTATTGTTCACAATTCTCCCCCTCACCACCACCACCACCACCACCTCCCCCCTCCGGGTCAAAAAAAAATTAATCATTTTAAATTTATTTTTAACAACTCCCCACCCCACCACCACCACCACTTCAATGTTAAAAAATATTTTTTTATTCATTTTAAAATTATATTTTAACAACTCCCGCACTGCCAATCAATTTTTTTTATTCATATTAAAATTATTTTTTAACAACCCCCACCACCCACACCCCACCCCCCACCCACCAACCCCTCTCCCACAGTCAAACTTTTTTTACTCATAATTAAATTAATTTATTTTTAACAACTCTCCCCCACCCAACCCCACTCCCCTACTCTCGGCTACCCCCTACCCCCCCCCACACTCTCGGCTACCCACCATACCCAACACCTACCCCACCGACACCCTACCCTATCCTATCATCATCTTACCCTTTACATTTTTCCCACCACCCTACCCCACCCCTACCTACCCTACCCTACCATACCCCACACCAACCCACCTCACCCCTACTAATCCCCACCTCCATTACCCTACCCTACCCTACCCTATCTCTTTCAACTTATCTCAAATTGTGTTTTTATCGAAAAATAATTTTCTTTAATTTATTGAACACATGAAAATATTTTCTGGAAAATATTTTACTTACCAAATAGCCGAAAACATGTTTATATCATTTTTCAAAAAATATTTTCATTTTTCGAAAAGCATTTTACGAGAAATCATTTTCCGAAAGTCGTTTTACGCGAAACAAACGGAGCCTTAGTAAAAGATATGTATATATTTGATCATGTAAATTTTCTCATTCAAAACTTAGGATCATGTCAATTTTCTCATTCAAAACTTATTGAAAATGTCGACTAATCATCAACTTATTTAAAATTTTAATAAAATCATTTGAAAAAAATTGCACACATAAAGTTATTGATGTAGGATTATTGGGGCATTTTTGTGTGAAACTTATAAAATAGACACTGAAGAGTATAAACCGAGATACGAACATGGGCTTGCCCGGGTCAGGCCCAAATGGGTTGGGCCATAAACATAATCCAATGTACCAGCATTGAGGCTCAAGTAATTGGGCCGAGGTATCTTCCTCGTATGCCGAGAAACATCTCCTCGGCCTTAAATCAACGATGGACTCTTCGTACATGGCTTATCCTACTCCGAGATGTCACAAATGACGAGGAAAGAAATGTTCTCACCTCGGCATATTATCAAATGACGAGGAGAGAGAATTGTTTATCCCGGCATATTACTTTGCCGGCCAATCATCAAATGACGAGGAAGCAGAATCATTCACCTCGGCCTAATTTCCAAGGCCGAGATAAAACATTCATGTTCCTCGGCGTTTCGGCTAGCAGATTACACGGTCCTTATCAAACAAGGATTCTACAATCATGATCCAATCAGGATTACAATCACCAACACCAATTCAAGTCAAACAATGACTCCTTAACAGATATAATTTCCTTAGAATTATATCTTATCTCTTTACAAGTTCATTTCAACATGGATTCTATCAATCCATCCCTATAAATACAAGCCCCATGGCTCATTATTGGGTACGTTACTTTTTACAATACAGAAACGCTGTCAATTTAGTTTCTCACATACAAACCGTGAACTTACTCTCACGCCGGAGGGCCTTTAGCCGGATCCGCCCCGGCTTAGTTTACGTGTTTTCTCTTATTTTCAGGCCTTGCAATCACCGGAGCATTCGTCGCTTGGATTTGGGCTGGTTTGACGATTTTGGCATCATCAATTGGTTCCATTGCAGGGAAATCGATTGAAACACCCTCTGTTTGGCCTGGAAAAAGCTTGCTAAAAGCCAATTTTCTTGCTGAAAATCTGTTGTATTTCAACGGAAATTCTTGCTCCGTTTGGGCTCTGTTCTTGAAATCGCCGGATTCTGCAAAAATTCAGCCGAAATCTGCAAATTCGTGTCTGAAGCGAGTTTTTGGCCTGAATTTTTTGTGTTGGAAAAATCACAATTGGCCGTTTGTTTGTGGTCAAAATTTGCCCTAATTTTGCCATAAATTTGGATCTATTGGAAATCGTGATTTTTGGGAAATTTGCACTTGGTAATTTGTTGTTGATTCGCAATGGACGGACAATTTACAAGTGTAACTGCTGAGGACCAAACCCAAGTGAATGGGGTTAACACAGGTGCCGAGGAGCTACCTCCTCCTCCTCCTCTACCTCAGCCAGACGCCCCTCCTCCCCTCGCCATGACTCTTCGTTCCAAGGGTCAGGCGAATGCCGAGGGAGAGGGTGCTGAGCTTCCTCGTCCTCGTGGGAAGCAAGTGGGAAGGAAGAAGATAAAGAATGCCGACGCCGGTCAAGCAGGAGGAACTCAACCCATTGACCGACGCTCTTTGTTACATAAACAAATGGAGACGTTGCAAAGGATGTACGAGACACAAGCTGCTCTTTTGCAATTGGACCCAAATCATTCAATGGCTGAATTCATGATGCCGTCTATGGGCAACCCTCTCGGAAAGGAGCAAGGTGAGCAACGAGCTCCTCCACTCGAACCTGCTGAACCACCAAAGCAAGCTCCCCGAGAACCTACCCGTCCTCGGCATGACAGTAAGAAGAAGGATCAGGTGGTTGACCTGAGAAGCCACTTAACTCCCAGGGAAGAGGAAGTGAACTCACGGGACCTAAGAACAAGGCTCAGTCTAAACAGGCGAATGTCACCACCTCGTCTCGTCATAGCACCTCGGCGTCCTGATTCTCCTCATACTCGTCGACATCGTCCTGATTCTCCTCGACCTCGGCATCGTCGTGATTCTCCTCGACCTGGTCGATTTGTTAGACCGAGGACCCCAGAACCATATAAAATGATACTTGGTGGCGGACACAGGCAAGGCATGATAGGGCACCCTCCAAGCGGGACAGCCACCGACACGACGCGGAACATAGTAGGGTAAATGGTCATCCCAAGGACAAATCGACCCGCGGCTCAATGAAGCTTACCCAGCTCTAACGGCGACAAGGGAGTGGAAACCAGACAATGGGAGCTGTTAAAACAAAGACTTGATGACATGGAGATGGGAAAGAAATTTGATGATGATGACTTTGACTGGGCAACTCGTCCGTTCTCCTTGAGGATAACAACGGCACCACCTAATCCTCACCTTAAGATCCCTAATTTTGAAAAATACAACGGAACCACGGACGCAAAGGACCATGTGCAAAGTTTTGAACAAACCATGAACCTCCTCACGGTAGCTGATGACATGCTTTGCAAAGCTTTCGCGAGCACCTTCTCCGGAACATCCCTGACCTGGTTCCGTGAACTGAAAAAAGGTTGCATCGATAGCTGGAGAGGCATGAGGAGGATGTTTCTAAACCACTTTGCTACGGCCGAGAGGAGAAAGATGAGATTGACTGACCTTGCCAATATTGAGCAAGGAAAGGGAGAGACCACCCTTAGCTACTACAACCGGTTCCGAAAAATGGCAGACCAAGTCGAAGAGAGCCTCACTCACTGATAGGGAGGTCATTGTTTGTTTCAACTCTAGATTGAAATCTGGTCCCCTCATTTATGAACTCTCCGCCCGGGAGCCTAAGTCCAAGTCTGAGTTATACCATGTGGCATACGCTATTGCTATGGCCGAGGATAAAAGCAAGAAAAGAGGATCCGATAAGGCGGAAACAGAAACGACGGGCACTCGCCAGAATGATAATGGGAACGGTAAGGGATCCAAGGGGAAGAACAGAACAAGAGGCATAGAGAAACCCGAGGTGTTCACCCCCCCTAACCAAACCCATTTCAGAAATCATGCAGCTAGTAAATCTTCCACCTCCCCGTCCACTAAGTGATAAACCAAAGTACCCTCGTGACGCTTCAAAATACTGTGATTTCCATAAGGACAACGGCCACACCACGGATGGCTGTTGGGCCCTCAAGCGGATAATACAACGGTGGGTCGACGAGGGAAGCTGGACCGCTATGTCATGAAGAAGGATGGAAAGCGGAAGCGAAAGGAAGAGGAAAGTGAAGATGATGACAAAAGTGAAGACGGAGAACGTAGGCCTCCCAGGACCAAATTGGATGTGATCCGTGAAGAAGTTACTTCCACTAGAAAGCTGAGGGACCAGATCCATGAACTAAGCAAGGTGTACCACGTGCCTGCTTGGATTCATAAGGCGGAAGAGGTCATCAGTTTTTCACCCAACGAGCGCGAGGAGCCGTGCTGCCCGTGAACAACCCTTGGTGATAAAGGGTCGAATTGACAATGTGGAATCGGAAAGATTACTTGTGGACACGGGGGCCTCCCGTGACATTCTGTATTATTCTGCTTTCCAACATATGGGATTGAAAGACACTATACTGGAACCATATCATGGCAGGCTCGAAGGATTCACCAACCATAAGGTTGGAGCTAAGGGGACCGTGGAACTAGAACTTGAAGTCGGTGAACATCCCTTCCTAGCCAAGGCCATAGTCAATTTCGTAGTCATGGATTTGACTAGTGATTATCATGCAATCATAGGCATTCCAAGTCAAGCTAAACTTGGGATGGTGGCCTCCCTTCCCCACCAACGAGTTAAATTCCCCACTCGTGCTGGAATTGGATGTGTGAGGGCAACCCCCAAAGACTTCTTGGAACATGTCGTGAAGAGCAGAAAGAAATCCAAAAGTGTGGAGATAGATACCCCCGAGGAAAACATCAAGATCTCAAAGTCTCAGAAAACCACCGAAACTAGCTCCAGAATGAGCTATATCCGTGAGGTGCTTGATGATGAGGAAGAGCCTATGGTCCTAGAAATTGCAGATGATCGAGGCATAATCCTACACATGTACGAGGAAGAGCACATGGTCCAGAAATTGCAGATGACCAAGGCATAGTTCCGCCCGTCTCCGAGGAAGATCCCATTCTCATCAACGGCCAGAACTTGGGGGCCAACTATGACCTAGGGAAGGCCGATCTTCCCGACTTTGATAAACTTATGGAGGAAGAAGGCCTCAATGTGAACGACAACGAAGGGAGGAGAATTAGAGAAATTATTATCGAGTCTCTAGAATTTCGAGACGGTCCTGAAATGAAGCCTGTAGATGAGCTGGAAGAGGTAGTCATCAATCCTGACTATCCTGAACAAAAAATTAAACTCGGGGGCCAACTATCTCCAGAAGAGAAAGAAAGAATCATCTCCCTCTTGAAAAACAGTCTCGACGTTTTTGCCTGGAGAGTCGAAGACATGAGGGGAATCAATGAAGAAGTAGCCCTCCACCGCCTAGAAGTTGATCCTTTGGCGAAGACCATCTCCCAGACAAGGAGAAACTTTGCAAGGGACAAGGAGGAAGCTATTAAGGAAGAGGTGCAGAAGTTACTTAGCGCTGGAATAATTCGTGAAGTCAAGTACCCCGTTTGGTTGGCCAACGTAGTTATGGTGAAGAAGCAAAATGGGAAGTGGCGTATGTGTATAGACTTCACTGATCTGAACAAGGCCTGCCCCAAGGACAGCTATCCTCTCCCCAGAATTGACAAGTTGGTTGACTCCATTGCTGGACACCAAACTCTTAGCTTCCTAGATGCCTATTCAGGCTATCATCAGATAAAAATGGCGGAAGAGGACATCGAGAAGACGGCCTTCCAAACACCTGGGGGAAATTACTGTTACATCATGATGCCCTTTAGGCTCAAGAATGCGGGTGCCACGTACCAATGAATGGTGAACCAAGTATTTGAAGCTCAAATAGGTCGCAACATGGAAGCCTATATTGATGATATGGTCATAAAGACCAAGGAGGGCAGTCATGCTCCTGACCTGGAAGAGACAATTAACAACCTCCGAGCTAATAACATGAAGTTGAATCCAAGCAAGTGCGTATTTGGAGTAACGGCGGGAAAGTTCCTAGGCTTCATGGTATCTCAAAGGGGAATAGAGGCCAACCCTGAAAAAATCAAGGCACTCATTGACATGAAGGAACCTACCACCATTAAGGAGGTTCAAAGATTAAATGAAAGAATAGCGGCCCTTGGAAGATTCATCGCCAAATCTGCCGAAAAGTCACTGCCCTTCTTCAAGGTATTGAAGGGTACCAAGAGCTTCTCCTGGACTCCCGATTGCTCTGAAGCATTCCTCCGGTTGAAGAAGTACTTGGGTTCCCCTCCCTTGCTCAGTAGTCCGACTACCGGTAAGATGCTGTATGTCTTCCTAGGCCCTGATCATCTTTGTCGCAGTCCTAGTTCGGAATGACGAAGGAATCCAGAAGCCCGTCTACTATGTCTCTAAGGCACTGTCTGACATGGAAAGCAGATACTTTAATGTGGAGAAGATAGCGTACGCGCTAGTCATTGCATCGAGGAAATTACGTGCCTATTTTTCTACACATCCTATCACCGTATATACGAATGAACCACTGAAGAAGATATTACATAAGTTGGACGGCTCTGGACGTCTCCTTAATTGGTCCATCGCTCTTACCGAGTTTGATATCACCTACCAACCAAGGAATACCCTCCTGGCACAGCCTTTGGTTGACTTCATGGTCGAGACTGCCTTTATGGGTGAGCATCTCCCCACCTCCCGGAAGCAAAACGCACCGGATGAAAAAGACTCTCCCATTGAACTCCCATCCAACTGTTGGATCCTGTATACGGATGGATCAGCTACAAAAGAAAGAAGCGGAGCTGGAATTGTACTAGCAAGCCCGGAAGGAGAGTACACTGTGCAAGACGCCATCCGTTTCAAGTTCCCTGCCTCCAACAATCAAGCAGAATATGAAGCTCTAATATTTGGTATTGAGTTGGCCTCCTTCTACGGAGCAACTAAGGTGGCAGCTTTCTGTGACTCCCAACTCGTTGTCAAACAAGTAAAGGAAGAGTATAACACCCAAGACCCCACCCTTGCCAAGTATAGAGACCTGGTCCTGGATATGACGAAGAAGATGGAATTTTTCGAACTCAAGCAAATAGGTAGGGAAGATAACCAAGTCGCAGACGTTCTATCCAAACTAGCAACCATGGACGTGTCTACATCTAAGACCAGTCCATATGTAGTTTATGCCGAAGAACCTGCGTATGAAAGACTACAAGTCATGCTCCCAGACGGAGAGGAGAGATGTTGGATCGATGACTACATTGAGTACATCGAGAAGGAGAAACTCCCAGAAGATGAAGCTCAAGCTAAGCTTATCAAGAAGAGGTCCCCAAGGTTCGTTGTGATGGATGGAGTCCTCTACCGAAGATCTTTCATGAAGCCCCTGCTAAGGTGTGTCTATCCCAAGGAAATTGAGAACCTCTTGGCAGAAGTACATGAAGGTGTTTGCGGCGGACACCCGGGGGCCAGAACCTTAGCTGACAAAATCATATCGCTAGGTTACTATTGGCCAAACCTAAGGGAGGACGCGCACGCCTACGTTAGAAAATGTGACAAATGCCAAAGGTTCTCTGACATTCCTAGACTACCAGCAGTTGAGCAAACATTTATGATACCTACGTGGCCATTCGATATGTGGGGGGTCGACATCATCGGACCCTTCCCTCCCGCCCATGGTAATTTCAAATACGTCATAGTAGCTGTTGATTATTTTTCCAAGATAGCGGAAGAGAACGCAATCAACTTCGTCCACGACAACATCTGGTGCAGATTTGGCCTTCCACATACAATTGTATCCGATCATGGACTACAATTTTCTACAGCATTCACTACAGAGTTGGGAAGAGTCAAAGTCCGCCATGCAAAGTCCTCAGTTAGCCGACCCCAAGGCAACGGTCAAGCAGAAGCCGCCAATA
Source organism: Adenophora triphylla var. japonica (assembly GCA_022495995.1). NCBI lineage: Eukaryota > Viridiplantae > Streptophyta > Magnoliopsida > Asterales > Campanulaceae > Adenophora > Adenophora triphylla. The sequence goes on from JAFEMH010007320.1 coordinate 43,079, forward strand.
AACTGGTCCTAACCGTCCTTACCAAGAACCTTGAGGGACGCGAGGGTAAATGGTTGGACGGACTTCCCCTAGCCTTATGGGCTGTTCGCACAACCACCCGGGGGCCAACCGAGGAAACCCCATTCGCACTGATCTTTGGTTCTGAGGCTATGGCACCAGCTGAGATGGCCATCTCTACTGTGAGAAACTCCCACTATGATGAGCAAGTCAACAAGGTTAATAGGCTCCTAGACCTAGACCTGATAGATGAGAAACGACTAGCCGCGCAGATGAGGATGGTAAATTACAAGCAAAGGACCAAGGCGTATCATGACAAAAGGGTCATCAGAAGAGTATTCCAAGTAGGCGATTGGGTACTTAGAAAGATTGAAGCAACCGGTCGGAAGGCAGAACAAAATAAGCTCTCCCCAAATTGGGAAGGTCCCTATATCATCACTCAAGTCATTCGAGAAGGGACCTACAGATTGAAGACCAAGGAGGGGAAAGATCTCAAGCATCCGTGGCACTCTGACAATCTTAGAAAATATTATCACTAGTCTAGTTTATTTTGCTTTAGATTAGTTCCTTGTTTTCTGTCGTTTACTTTTTAGTTGATAGGATTGCAGTTCGATGTAATCACATTTCAGTTTTACGAAATCAGTTTCTTCCAACATGCAAAGCAACTATCAACTCTTCACACGGACACCAGAAGATGAGGACTTTATCTCCGACTCTTCGAAACTTACACCTTATGTCTTGACAAGGGTCCGCCTTGATTCAACGACTATAGGCTCCTAACAGCCAAGACTGAGGGTCCTCCTCGGCCTAATGGCTTACCTTACATCCTAACAAGGGTCCGCCTTGATTCAGGATTACAACTGTCACAGTCAAGACCAAGGATTCCTCCTCGGCCTGATGACTTGCCTCACGTCAAGACAAGGAAACACCTTGTCACTACGACTAGAAGGCATCACGTCTGAAACCTGTGCACGAGTCATCTTCCTCGGCATAAGGAGACGAAAAAGAAGAAATCACCCAACAGTCGAAGCCGAGGAGTCCTTCCTCAGCCTATACGACTTAGAGTACAGTTACAGCCGAGGAGTTCTTCCTCGGCCTAATCACTTGCTCAACAATTAGGGAACGAGGGACCCTCCTCGGATCCCACCTTCACACATCTTGTGCCTATGTCTAGCATACAGAAACACAAACAATTCATTGAAACAACATGAATAAAGAAAAGGATTTTTTTCATTGAAATTCAGAGAAAATTACAAATCCTACCCATCTATTACAAAAGACAAAAAGCAAGAAAGGAAAATCTATCCTAATTTTGCTGGCCATCGTTAAAAGGCTCTTCAAGCCACTGCTCCGTGATAGTACCAGGGGGAGGAAGAACGGCTTGATCAGCTTGGGCATCAGTATTCTCGGCCTCTCCTCCCCCGGCCTCGGCGTCCATGTCCTCGGGCTCTCCCTCGTCCTGAATCGCCTCCACCAAGGCTTTGATATTGCCGGGGACGACAGGGGTTGGCTTCCACACTTCTCGGCAAGCTTGAGCATCTTTCTCGGCTATTACTTCTAAGTTATACTCAGAGAATGGAACCAAGTGGTGGAGAGCTCTAGCTTCCTCGGCATATTGATCCCGGCATATCAGCATGGCCACCTTGTTAATGTTCAAGCCAGTGGAGGGGTCAGCCAAGATATTACGGGCAAGGTGGAGATACCCGTCCTCGAACATGGTTGCCGTTTTCTCATCCACGGCATCTTGAAAGGCCGAGCTGGCCATCATGGCGTCCTTAAAAGCCTGGCTCTCCTTAAAACGGGCAACAGCCTCCTCTTCCCTATCAGGAAGGGTAGCCTCAAACCCTCGACACTTGGCTTCGGCCTCCTCGGCCCTCGTTTGGACCTCAGCCTTGGCCTTCTTCGCCTCCTCCACCTCAGCATTTTTAGCCGGAGTTGTTCCTCGGCTTTATCTCTGGCATCCTTGGCCTGAGCACGAGCTTCCTCGGCTCTCTTCACTTCGGCCTCAACCTTGGCCTGAGCAGCTTCAAGCTCAGCTTCTTTGGCCTTCAAGAGCTCGGCCAAGCTAGCCTTCTCGACTTCACTCGTCTTCAGAGCAGCCTTGGCTTCAGTAACTTGCTTCTCTTGGGCCTTGGCCAAGACATTCTCATATGCCGCAATGCTGGCCGACTGCGAAAATAAACTTGTGTTAAAACTTGGAAACAAGCACAAATAAAATCTACTAAGTTAGTCAGAAAGTACGAGAAATCTACCTCAGCAAGCATAAGTCCTTTGCGGCAGAGCAGGTTATCCCTGCTCGGCTTCTCCTTCACCAAGGCATCATAAGCAGCCTCGTCCATAACCCTTTGGATAGGAGCTCTGCCCAACCTCATCAAGTGACTTTTCCTGTCTTGAAGAGGAAGGCCCCTCAGACGGGGAACGTTTGCCGCCATGCGATATGCAAGCTCCTCGGCATCAGCTTGAGTCTTGGCGGTTTGGATGGTCAAGGGAGGAGGAGCCTCAGGATTAGAAGTCCCACTAACAGTTGCCCTCTTAGCTGCAGGCTCCTCAGTACTAGCAGCTTGGGCTCTCTTGGAGCCAGAATGCCTAGGGACGAGGTTGTTCTCCTCGGTCTCTGCCTCCTCGGCATCAACATGGAGGCTATGCCCCTCTGTAGTTGATGGATTAGCCTGCTCCTCAGCCGCTGCCTCCTCGGCATTCACCTCCCCGTGTGGTTTGAAGGGAAGGGGTTGATCACTCTGAGCATTTAGCACCAAGTTGCGGGCATTGGCTTCTTCTCTCCTCTCTGCCAAGCCCGACTTCTTGCTTTGTTTCCTCTTCTGTTTCACAAGCTCCATAGGACTTAGTCTCTTCATGGCTAGCTCCGTTTCCTCCTCAGGGGTCAAAACTGCAAAAGACAAGGAAGAGAGGGTTAAGTACGAGCAAAAGGAGAGTCAACAATAATGCAAAAAACTACAAGTATCAGAGTTAAATATTTACATCCAACCACGTCTATTTCTTCCAGACATTGGTCAAGGGGACGGCTCTTACACCTCAGACAATCCTCATGAAATACGAGGCCAGGGTGTACTGTCCAATCGTTAAAACGTCTTCCCTTCTTAACGGTGACAAGGGGAACCACCCCTTCCTTCAGTCCCGGCATCAATCCTGCCTGGACATAAAAATGGTCAGAAGATTCAATTGCCTTCCAGTCGAGGAGCCCCACCTCGGCAAATTCCTCTAAGCGCTTGATCAAAGCTTTTGTCCATTCATATTGTTGAACAGGACCTGATGTAGTTGGATCCTTACAAGGAGATTGGAACTCCCAGCCTTGGCGACTCTCAACCCTAATAACGTGGTTATCCCAACCTGCAACTTTGCTAGACATGGGGAGAAGCAGCTTTGGTCTCTTGGGTGCACTCCTAATGACGAGGAGCCAACTTTCCTTGATGAAGCTGACTGGGTAGAAATGACGAAAAGCTCCCATGGTCGGCTCATAACCTAAGCTACGGCAAAGGACAATGAAGCTAACAAGAACCCTAGTACCATTGGCTCCTAGCATGGCCAGCACTGCCCTTACATCGTCCAAAAATTCATTGATAAAAGGGTCCAAAGGAAGACGGAGCCCCTGTTGAAATTGTTTGAAGTAGAAGTGGACGTAGTCTTCGTTATAGTAAAAGCTCTTTTCCTCCTTCTCCGTCTTAAGTTCAAGTTTGCCCATATAAGTTAACTTATATTCGGTTTTGTCCACCCCGTACGTGGAATACAATTTTTCGAGCATGGGGTCCCCGGCCTTTGGAGCCCTCTCCCGTTGTTTACCTCGGCTTTCCCTTCTTCGGACCAGGCGGCCATCAACTTGGGCACCTTCCACGAAGGCATCAACTATGCGGGTGGACGAGGAGGTCTCTCCATCTCTTCCCATCATATCTGCATAAAGACGAGGGGACAAAGTTAGTTACCTCGTCAATGGCTGATCTTAGGACGGGGAAGGGAGATTCCCCTCCTCGTCATTTTATAAGGCTGAGGAGGGAGCCTTACCACTCAGACGCTCACGAATTTTACGATCTGAGGCCGGGTAGAACAGTTCGATGTGCTCCATCATCTCGGCCCTATCCTCAAAAACTACAATATTGGGGGAATCAGACGCAATCCTATCTATTCTGGTGGAATCTGGGTATTGGAGGAACATCCGAGTTCGACCATAACCTCTCTACCTCTTGCCTATATCGTCCAGGGTGAGCATCAACCAAGGTCCCCTCTCTCTCTGGTAAACCCTCAGATTGCCGGTGTGATATCCATAACGGAATCGGGGGGAATGGTCCCAAGAACGAGCCATTTCTAAGGGGAATCAAAGATTAAAGGGAGAATTCATTCAATATTCAAGGAAGTTCATGCAAAATCCAAAGAAAATCAAAGATTCAAAGTGTTTTGAGAGTTGAAAGCAAAATTCGTGAAGAAAAGCTTCCACCTTCAACAATGGCGGTCCTTTTTTCTTGGCACATTCAAAATCTCTTCTTAAAAACCCTAGAAAACTCAAAATCAGGAACGGAATATATAGAAGGAAGAAGTTTCATACCTGAGTTTGAAGATACGGTTGGAATCGAAACAGAATACTACTTCACCTGGAAAATCAAGTTCGCCGGAAACTGGAAATTGAAGGTTGTTGTGTTCTCCGGTGAATCTCACGCATATGCTCTCAAATAATTGGGGTTTGTAAAGGTTGAAATGAAAAGGGTTTAAGTTTTTATACTCCACCAAACCGGGTCGGATCCGAGAATAATACGGGCAAACGGGTATGGCGCCCCCAACATTAAATGTTATCCACAATTTTCGAGGCACGTCAGACCTGGGGGCCCACGCGTAATCATCATGGTATTAACCGTCAGTTATTTGAAGCGACGCCAAGGACACATGTCAAGCCTGTTCGTATCCCATAAGCCGAGGACGAGATGACTTTCTCCTCGTCCTAAGCCGAGCTAGAAAGTCGGGGGCCACTGAACAGTATAAACCGAGATACGAACATGGGCTTGCCCGGGTCAGGCCCAAATGGGTTGGGCCATAAACATAATCCAATGTACCAGCATTGAGGCACAAGTAATTAGGCCGAGGTATCTTCCTCGTATGCCGAGGAACATCTCCTCGGCCTTAAATCAACGATGGACTCTTCGTACATGGCTTATCCTACTCCGAGATGTCACAAATGACGAGGAAAGAAATGTTCTCACCTCGGCATATTATCAAATGACGAGGAGAAATAATTGTTTATCCCGGCATATTACTTTGCCGGCCAATCATCAAATGACGAGGAAGCAGAATCATTCACCTCGGCCTAATTTTCAAGGCCGAGATAAAACATTCATGTTCCTCGGCGTTCCGGCTAGAAGATTACACGGTCCTTATCAAACAAGGATTCTACAATCATGATCCAATCAGGATTACAATCACCAACACCAATTCAAGTCAAAAAATGACTCCTTAACAGATATAATTCCCTTAGGATTATATCTTATCTCTTTACAAGTTCATTTCAACATGGATTCTATCAATCCATCCCTATAAATACAAGCCCCATGGCTCATTATTGGGTACGTTACTTTTTACAATACAGAAACGCTGTCAATTTAGTTTCTCACATACAAACCGTGAACTTACTCTCACGCCGGAGGGCCTTTAGCCGGATCCGCCCCGGCTTAGTTTACGTGTTTTCTCTTATTTTCAGGCCTTACAATCACCGGAGCATTCGTCGCTTGGATTTGGGCTGGTTTGACGATTTTGGCATCATCAGACACATATTTGCATAATTAATCAACAAAATATTTATAGTTAAAAAATTACCATCATTCACCACTGAACATAATATAATATTCGCTCATATTTTATTTCTCACAATTCAATTTAGTCGTATTTTATCTCCTAATAATAATGAATGATTTTCCTACACGAGTATAGAAACACTAACATCATCCTACTCAATGCGGTATGGACTCCTAACCAATTAAGGAGCCTAATCAGAAAAGTATACATTCTTCTAATACGAATTAGCTAATTATCTCATATTTGGAGAACACTATACCCAAAGGTATAAACATGGGTCCAATCCCTCAGATAAAAGATACATTCTAACAAACTCTAAATGCTATAATACGCCTCTACTTCGATTTATTTTATTCACACTATACAAATTCTTATTCTAACGTCGGAGGGTTTGCGCGAAGGTAACTCCCCGCGTCCCAACGGTGTCTGTTTTGCAGATTGCATGTACTTCGTTCCAAATATCCTTCCTACCTGATCAAGTAAGTCATATCCTACAATTTTAGCTCGATCAATCACCACTACTCACCACTACCACCACCATATATATATCAACAACAAATATTAATGTTTAAATCATTTCACTAATTTTGTCATTGACATCAATATCACCGTCACTAACATGAACACCCCGACTAAAAATAGTGGGAGGTAAGTAAAAAACAAGCGGAGGAGGTTGGGAAAATCCAAAACCAATAAATTGGAACTGTTATTCAAAAACGAAATAAGTTGGCTGATGGTGGTGTGGTAGAGTCAGGGCCGGCCCTGTGATATTCGGAGTCCTAGGCCGGTAACTTAGATGGGGCCTTCACTATGTCCTATCCTATGTATATATATTCACTGTATCTGTTTGTTTGTCTCTCTTGAAGTTAAAGATCTGATGTAATTAATCATATTTATTGTATACAATTCCCTCTAGGTTTCATCTGCTTCCATATGAATTGCCTCTCTTTAAAAATTGAAATTGTTCCTCTCTGAAAATACGTTCTCATCGATCCTGGCATATGCATTTTGGTTGTTTGATCTAATGCTACAGGTATCCCCTATTTTTCTAGAGATTCATACAAGTCCACTGCAAAAATACGTTTAATCCAATTGGTTTTTTGCTTTACTGACGACGGATCTGTGCTGCTTAGACATTTGTATAACCTAAAAAAGGGGATTTTATTTCTCGGTTATATCGGTGTTGCGATCTTTGTCCCCTGTCTTCCTCCAGGGACATATCAACGGTTGCGAAGATTCAGCAACTAGTACTGAGGTTGGTCTTGGTATTGAAGTTGCTACAAAATAATCTTCCCTTCTCGGGCATCTGAATTCTCAAGTAGCAAGCCTTCCCCACATAGTTAGCAGGATGTAAATTGTCTGGAGTTCTCTTATTTCCAGTAGTGACATGCACCATTTTATATTCTTATAAAGAAACTTTTTACTCCAAAGGAAACAAAAAACATGTATTAGAAAGAAGAATCGCTTAGGATGAAGTTGTGTAGTTTTAAGAATTATGTAGATGCGGGCTATACTGAAAGTCCCGACCTGTTTGTCAGAGTTGATAGTTTCTGCTAGCTTCAGTCTTGTCAATACATTTCGACTTTGTTCACTTCCTAATCTGGTAATTTACTGTTGCTACATTTGCCAGTAAATTTGTTCCGACAATGTCAATATACTAGCTTCAATAAATTTAATTTTACCCTAAATCAAAAGCCCTAACCCTAAATTCCTAATCTAGAATAAAAAGCCCTAACCCTAAATATCCTAAATCATCATCCTGCCTAATAAATTTAATTTTACAAAGTCACCATTAAAGATTCACCAAAATGCTTATCTAAAATAATCTCACACAATACTAAACAAAAAGAACCCAAATTTAAAAAAAAAAAAAAAAAAAAAAAAAAAAGCGAGATGTCTAGATTGCAAACTACAAAATCAATCAATTGAAAAGGGGGACTTACCTTGATTAAAATTGTCGATTGAGGAGAGAAGAGAACTGAGAACCCAGACGGGAAAAGTGCGAACAGGGCCTGTTACAGGGAAGACGCCGTCACGCCGTGAAGTGTGAACGGAGAGGGAGAAGCTCCGGTCCTCCGGAGCGCCTGAACGGAGAAGGAGCGCCGCCGTGACCGACGCCGTAAGCCATGACCTTCGACCTTCGTCTTCGTGCGACGTCTTCAATGGCAAATTGCGGGCGAATCTTACTAGGAAGGGTGAGGTTTGTAAATGTGTGTTGCGTACTGATTTTTGCAATTTCAGATCATTATATAGGTGGTTTTTTTTATATATTTTGAGGGGGGTTTTTGTGTATTTTTTCAAGGGTATAATTAATTTTTTTTTATAATGAGGCCCCTCACTTTCGATATATTACCACTAAGCCCCTAAATTTTGGGGCCCCAAAAAATTGGCAAATTTAGGGGGTCTGAGGCCCAGGCCTCACCTGCCTTTAGTAAGGGCCGACCCTGGGTAGAGTTGTGACAAAATTTCTTAAATAAACATAAAAATTAATATGTGGTGATTTTGGCGGTGACAACGGTAAATTGATAATGGAGGTGGCGGCGGGGGAGGGGGAATGGTGATAAAATCCGTGGATAAATGCTACATTAATTTTTGCTAATTTGGTGGTGGTGGTGGTGATGGTGGTGTGGTAGTGGTGATAGAAGTGATGACGCCAAACAAATCAGGGTCTGAACGGTTAAGAATATCTGGCAGGATATATTTAGTTGGTTGTTGTACCTAAGAACACAACACAAACGAAGCACCGTTAAGGTCAAAGTTGGATGTTAATTCAACTCAGGCCCTCGGGTGTGAGAGTAAGAATACTGAGATTTAGAAGGCTTGGAATGCCTTGAATGTGTGTAAGTGTTTAGGGTTTGAGAGTAATATGGCTTACAATGTATGTTTGGAACTTACCTTGTCCAAGGGGACAAAGGTCTTCTATTTATAGGCAATGGGGAGCTGCAAGCTGACGTAAGCCATGAGGTCAGCCCTAAAGGGCACTTTGGTCTTTGACCGCATACACGTGTCCGCATCTGATTGGGTCTATCAGGAAAGGAAGATTCAATGTCAGAAGGGATGTCGCTGATGTGGACAGGAGCCGTGTATCCGGCGCGGCGCATTAAATGCAATAGTAGGCGCCTGACTGAGCCGCATTAAATGCGATGGGAGTGAGCCGGCTACTTGCATGTCAGAGCCAGTAAGATAGCTTGCTCACTAAGCCTTGGTATTTAACCGGCAGGCTGGTGAGATAACCGGGAGGCTATGGAGTCCGCAGTCAATATCTTGGGCGCGGTCAACTATGTTGACGCGGGCACGGTTAGAGCGGTCACCATGTCCACGATCACGGGAGTCTGGGAGGAGACCGCTGGAGAAGATCGCGATCTTGACCTGGCGGTCTAGGGAGTGCCACATCATGCTGGACCTTTGGACCAGACCGAGCTTGGGCCCGGTCTAGCTGGTCCGGGCTCATCAAGAAGTAAGTTCCACATTGACAATTGAGAAAATAATTGTCAAAATATATAAAAGCACTCACTCACTTCATTAGTATGAGATGTTTTTGTGAGTTACTCAATTATAAATCCTTTCGGGTTGGGCGCAAAGTGGACAATATCATACTAATGTGGACAGTGGTGGTGGTGGTGGTGATGATCGCAGTCCTATCAAATGGTATGAGAGCCAGGTTCGGATGGATCCGACCAGGTGGACCCCATGTGTGCGATGGGTGGGATTCTCCTTGTGTGACATAGCGAATGCATGTACTCTTGCAATCGAAAAGCGTCATGATGGTAGTAATTAGGCAAAGGGACTCATGGATCATAACGGCAGTTTGTACAAGCTTTTGATAGGATATGGGCTAGAGGAAACACTGCGGGTCATAGCAGTGTGGTCCTTGGTTTGAGGGGAGGATTGTTGGGGTGTAACCCAAAGTCCCACATCGGCAAATGAGGAAATAATTGTCAGGTATATAAGAACACCCACACCTTTCATTAGTGTGAGACCTTTTGGGGGTTACCCAAAAACAAATTCGTGCGAGTTGGATCCAAAGTAGACAATATCATACTAATGTGGATAGTGGTGGTGGTGGTGATTACAGTCCCATCAGGTGGTGGTAGTGGGGGATGGTGGGGTACTGTGACAAAACTGGTGAAATAATTTAAACATTATTTTGTGTTGATTTTGATGGTGGTGATTGTTTTTGAAATATAAACACTATATCAAGTAATCATGTAAATATGCTTTTATATTAGGGATTCATGGTTCTGTAATCCCAACTCAACAATTTTATACCTCAAACAATTTTATATGTGCAATTTTTTTCATATATAGTTATAAAAAAATCAAATAAACTAATGAGTTAGAATTTTCTTTAAGTTTTGGATAGGAAGTTGATCTAGGTCAAATATACTTTTATTTTTTATGAGTTTATGAACATATCAAATTTGAGGACATATCTAATCTATGAGTAGGTCTGCTGAGAAACGCGTTTCTCCATAACTATGGAGAAACGTGTTTTTAATAGCCAGAAGCTTTGCATTTGATATCCAGAAAAAAAAAAAAACCCAAGGCCAAAGAAACTACGGATATCCGAAGCTTTGGGTTGATATCAGCTGTTAGGTGCATATCCGAAGTATGTGAAATGTATATCCGAAGCGTAAGTGCATATCCAGAAATGTGTTAGGGCATATCCGAGGAATTGCTATTGAAGGTTTACGGATATCCGAACCTTCAAATGTATATCAGAAACCATCAATGAATATCCAGAAACATTTTGAAGGTTTTGGATATTCATTGAAGGTTTACAGATATCACTTTCATGGAGTTACGGATATCCAGGTTCGTGTCGCGCGACAAGTCGGGACCCGTTTCTCCATAACTTATGAAGAAACGTGTTTCTCCCTAGATTTTGGCCTAATCTATATGTGTGATTCCTGAGTTTTGAGACACAAATATACACCCCATATAGTATTAGTATGTTTTAGATTTAATTTGACAAAGTCTGAAATTTTTTCTAAAGAATCGAATGTTTATATAAAAGGAATGACACAAAATATTTATATATTGAAGGTATATGATTCAATGTAACTATTTATTTGGCAATTTTTTTTTGTTTTATTTGAGAGTCGTCGTTTTTTCTTTTTGTTTGTTATTTTATATATCATGCAATTTGGAAGAAACTCACATTAGCACTCATAAAGCTATTGCCTATTAGATAGTTACATCTACCTGTAAATAAATTTTTAATTAAACAGATAAAGACATCTGTTATCACAATCTCATTCACGTTCATACGTAAGATCCATTTTCCCCTAAGTGCGTCTTTAAGCATGTCACTTTAAACCCATCCCTCTCTTCTTTGAGTAGGTCTGCTGAGAAACGCGTTTTTCCATAACTATGAAGAAACGCATTTTAAATAGCCAGAAGCTATACGTTTGATAACCAGAAGAAAATTTCTGGATATCAGTCTCAAAGGGTTCTGGATATCCAGAAGCTTTGGAACGGATATCCAGAAGCCTTTGGACGGATATCCAGAAAAAATAGATTTGAAGCCAAATCCAAGGCCAAGACCAGAAATTGCTTATTGAAGGTTTCTGGATATCCAGAAACCTTCAAATGTATATCCAGAAATCATCAAATGAATATCCAGAAACATTTTGAAAGTTTCTGGATATCATTTTGAAGGTTTCTGAATATCACTTTCATAAGCTTCTGGATATCCTTTCAAAGGGTTCTGGATATCCAGAACCTTTGAGACTGATATCCAGAAGTAACCATGGGACAAGGTCATGGCCAATACAAAAAAATTCTGGATATCCTTTCAAAAGGTTCTAGATACCCGTAACCCGTTTCTCCTTAACTTATGGAGAAACGCGTTTCTCCCTAGATTTTACGCTCTTCTTTACATCAGTTTCACGTTATCAATTTGTTGGAATTTCGGTTTGTAAAAGTGAGGTTTGACCGACTTTTAATCAAGAATTTCATTGAGTTCCATTTTAGAAAAATGAAAATTGATTGCATATTAATAATCTACATTTGTAGTAGATTAATTTGATGTATTACTTTCTCAAAACCAATTAGTGGTGAATGAGAAATTAATGCTCAAAGTATGCAAAATGAAATGGGTTTATGAAGAGTTTATGGGATATGGATTAGTTATCCCACATTGCTTAAAGATGTAAAGCAATGATAGTTTATAAGTGGATCCATCCAAGGAAGGAGACATCAAGTTGATCCCCTTAGGCCTACCTAATTGGGCCATTGGACCAACCATGCAAGGAGTAGCCCAATTGTGATAGATTTTGTACTAGCTCAATTTGGACCATACCCGCGAAGGTCGCAATGGGCGCTTTGAGGCGCACACTTTGCACTTCGCACGACTGCATCGTCGGTTCATGGGCTTGGGTTGGCTTGGTTTGGGCCGAGGCCCAGATAGGTTCAGCAAGGTGGGTTCGGCGAATGCTTGGGTTAGTTTGGGCCGAGGCCCAGTTGGGTTCAGCAAATGGGGCGGATCCGGATTGGAGTAATGGTTGTGATGGTTCTTGAAAAGGTGGGTGTGACCCATACCTTTTCAAATAGGCGGGTCAAGGCTGTTGGGCCGACCCAACAGATCTCCTCCCTCCATTCAGATCAGATTCAAGGGTCCAGATTCCACCAGACACCAATTGTGCCTATTCCCAAGAGACACCATGACTCTTCATCTACTATAAATAACCCCACCTAGTTTGTCAAATTCATTCATTTCACTCAATCATTCCTCCACTTCACATATTCACTCTCTCTTCTCACTAGAAGTAGAGAATCACTTCTCTAACAGAGTTAACTAACTCAGTTAGATAATTAACTGAATTATGAAATTCAGTCACAGAATTCAACGAAATTCTTAACATCATATGTTAGAAGATAAAGCATCTCGTTGCATAAGTCTTCTTCAAAGTATGGAAGTGTCAAACACGAATTTTGTTCGCCGAAGTCATTAATTTGGAGTGCTCCTATTAATGACTGTAAAGTCGTTTTATCTTGAGAGAAGATTGCCACAGACCGTTAGCACCAGTGCGGGGCAATATCTTCTTGCGGAGATTGTGTCCAACACAAGACTCGACTTCTTTAATTACTCGGTTTGCTTTAATTTTTGCATTCTAGTTTATCTTCATTTCCTGCCCCGTTAATTATGTTATGGTTCATTATATTATTTGTCATTTCGTTAAATTCAAGAAAGCCTTATTTATTGTCAAATAGACAATTTTCCCAACAATCGCAAGAAGATATTAACGTTTTCTTATTTTTATGACATATATGAGCCAATAATGATGGACAACCGAAGGACATTATCGTTAAAGACTTAACGAGAAAAATGACGGTTTCCAAGGAAGGATAACTAGAAGAGTATTGGAAGTTAACTAGAGGATATCGAGAAGGTCAACAATAATCCCGGAAGTGATTCAAAGAATTATTGACAACATGGAGCGGACTTATAAACAAAGAAGTTCATGCAAGGCAGATAACCCAGATCCGCCTAGTCAAATAACCGAAAGAGGATGATGATCCAGATTTGCCAAGGCAGATAACCGAAGAAGAAGAGGATGATGATCCAGATTCGCCAAGGCAAATAAACCGAAGAGAAAGAGGATGATGATCCAGATTTTCCAACGATAACCGGAAAGGAGGATGATGATTATCCAGATCCAAAAAGACAGATAGCCAATCCGTGAAGACAAATAATCGCAGAAGAATGGAATCATGGAAAATCTCATATATAGGACGTACATACTGAGTGGACCAAATGATGCCCGTTCAAGGAACAATGTCTCATGGGGACAACCAAAGAGTTGTTGAACACTTTGGAATGGACTATAAGGTTCAAGGAACCAACTCCAAGATTTGTTACAAGATGTGGTAAGACCAATCACGTAGCAAAAGTTTGTCGTATTTCAAGAAGGGAAATGGACAACATGAATCAAAGCCAATGTCAACGAAAGGTTGAATAGGCTTGATTGAGAACTAAGGGAGTTTGAAGCCAACTTAGCAAGTTGAAGGTCAACCCATAAGAATGGTGGATAGACACTGGAGCTGAAACTACCCACCATATATTTAAAGAGAGCTTCTCATAAAACACTCCTTTCAATGGAAGGAAGGTGTAAATGAGAAACTCTTCTACTTTCAACGTCGTGGGACTTGAAAGGATTGTGCTGAAGATGACTTCAGACAGAGAACTGACTCTCGTGAATGTGATGCATGTCCCAGACATTCGCAAGAACCTAGTTTTGGAAGGGTTGTGCTGAAGATGACTTCAAACTGATTCTCGTGAATGTGTTGTATGTCCCAGACATTCGCAAGAACCTAGTTTCCAGATCAATGTTGAGCAAGGCTGGATTTAAACAAGTGTTTGAGTCAGATAAAATTATACTCCCTCCGTCCCACCTTAGTGTAGACTAAGGTGGTGGGCACAATAACTAAGGAATATTATTAAGATAATGAAAATGTGTGGTAGAAAATGAAGAGAGAGAATGAGTGGAGTGAATAGTAGGTTGGTTGAATAAATTGTATGGTGAAAAATGAAGAGAGAGAATGAGTGGGTGGGGTAGGGAAAATAAAAAATAATAAAAAACTTTCTAATTTTGACAGTCTACACTAAGGTGGGACGGACGAAAAAGGAAAGAAGTCTACACTAAGGTGGGACGGAGGGAGTATTAACCAAGAAAAATTGATTTCTCGGTAAAGGGTACCTTGCCTAGAGGCAAAGAACAGTGGTGTTTCTTATGTTTACCTTTTGGAAGGTTCTAATTTATGGCATGATAAATTAGGTTACGTGAATTTCAACACAATTAAGACGTTAGTGAGTCAAGAATGAATTCTTATGAATAAATTTGATTCAACTGACAAGCGTGAAATTTGCGTGGAAGATAAAATGCCTAAGTCATCATTTTCTTCAGTAATAAGAAACACGACACCTCTTGAGTTAGCTCACATAAATAATTGTGATCTAAAGTTAGTGCAAACTCGAGGTGGGAAAAAGTATTTAATTACTTTATAAATGGTTGCACATGATATTGCTATAAATATCTCTTGATAAGGAATGATGAAACCTTGGAGGCTTTCCAAACTTATAAGAATGAAGTTGACAAATCAACTTAATGTAAAGAAGATTCGAAACGCTAGAAGGAGGGGAATATGCGGCACCGTTTGAGGATATTTGTGAGGTTTCCGGCAGTATTCATCAAACGATCGCAACATATTCAACTCAGTCTAATGCAGGTGCTAAATGCAAGAATCATACCCCTAAAGAGATGATAAATACAATAAGCTCTGGCTTAACCAAATTTTGTGGGGGAAGCTGTACTGTCATTTTTAATGAGATACCCAAGAAAGGATTTGATAAAACTAATTACAGATTATGGCATAATCGTAAGACGTTTTATAAATACTTTAAGTGTGGGGGTACACCTCAAGTGTGGGAATACACCTCAAGTGTGGGGGTACGAGCTAAGTAAAAGTACTTAAGCCAAAGACAAGGAATTTGGTATTCCTTGAAATCATATTTTCTTGAAGTAAAAAGGAAATAATATAAGAAGAGAACTTATAAAACTGTAAAAGATTTATCTTAATAGTAAGATGAACTAAGACACAGTTTGTGGATAAAAGAAGCTAGTCTTTTGGTCCTAATTTTCTATGGTAGAAAATTAAACGAAAACTGTTAAATAATGTTGTTAACATTTAAATGAATAGTTCATCATACATTTGGAAGTTGGTTGATCTTCTTCCATAATGCGAACCGTTGGGTTACAAATTGGTTCTTAAAAGGAAGTATTTGAAAGATGAATCTATAAACGAAAAACTCTTGAAAGATAAAGTCCTAAGGTAGACTTTCAAGAAGTGTAGTCAAGAGAGATAGAATTTCAAAAGATAGATTTCTAAAAGGAAAACAATCTTGAGAAATAAACTCTATTGAGACGGATTATTAATCTGAAAAGGCAGATTATTGATCTCAAAAGTGAGACTCTTGATATATAGAATCTGAAGAGAAAAGATTCTTAAAGTAATAGACTCTTTAATGGTAGAATCATAAGAACTAGATAAATTCTCCAAGATAGACTCTCGAATAAGCTAAATTATTGAGAAGTAACAGATAGATTCTTGAGAGATGAAATCTATGAGGTAGAATCTTGAGAGGTAATCTCTGTAAGGTAGATTCCTGAAAGGTAGACTCTAAGGAGGTCAAACCACTTAGAGATACTGAATACTTGAGAAGTCGGACCGGTACAGAGATAATAACCACTCGAAGAAACTGACCGATAGAAAAATTTGATCACTCGAAAAGATTGACCATTCTAGATAGACTAAAAGTCTAAATAAAAAATTGTAATAAATCACTAAGTATAGTCAAAGTACTTGGAGTACTTAAAGATATTCTTGTGATTACAAATTACAATAAATGAGATATTCAATAGTATGAAAAGGATTTACTAATTGGATATCAGACACAAATAAACTCCAAGGTGAAAATGTGTTCACAATAAATGGAGCAGCGGTGTCAAACTTCCAAGACAACTTGAACAACTCGATTCAATAAGGAATCTGAGTCAATTGCATTAGATAAAGATAAAAGCTGAATGGTCTTGGAAGATATTCCTTTGTGGAATAAGTTTGTGTCTACATGACCTAAGGCATTGTGACGACAATGAGAAATAGGAAAATGTGTAGAACATCATGGTAAGTCAAGACACAATGGTCATTGACATATTACCATAAGACAATTAATCTCAAATGAGACTGTCACAACTGGCCATGTGAAGTCAAAAACGGATCCGTATATCAAAGGGTATGAATAGGAGATCAAATTGTCTGGTAAGGGAAATGAAGTTAAAAACCCACACAAACAAAGAAATTCATAGTGGACACTCAACCTTGAGAATTGGAGATCACATGCCCTTGGTTCAATGAGATAACTAAATTATGGAAATTCTAGTATGTGCGCTTAGAACTAATTATAACTCATTCTCAGAAGCCATCTAAGTGCTAAAACACCTGATGACGTGTGGCGAGGGTAAGCTTAAAGCTTTTAATAATTCCTATACCTAAGTGGTGGAGTATAGAAGGATACTCTTTATGGGAGATCACCTATATAAGTGAGAAGTAATAAGGCCGCTTCTAAATTGAAACACTTGTGAATCAAGAACGGTCCAGGGCCAAAATGGACAAAACGTGAGAACAAAACGTGTTAGAGTTGTTATTGTGTGAGTACTATTGTCTTGGTATACACTATACAGTCACTGGTTCAAAGCGTCTCGCTACCAAATGGCTAGTATATCCGATAGTATTTCCCTAGGGAAGGTTCAAGGCCATAAGCTACCTATCTCGATGCAATAATAGTTCATCGGAACTTCCAGACGAGTCTGCATTCATGCATGCATTAATTTGTCATTCATGTGGGGAATTGTTGGAATTTTGGTTTGTAAAAGTGAGGTGTGACCGACTTTTGACCAAGAATTCCATTGGGTTTCATTTTAGGAAAATGGAAATTGATTGCATATTAATAATCTACATTTGGAGTAGATTAATTTGATGTATTTACTTTCTCAAAATCAATTAGTGGTGAATGAAAAATTAATACTCAAAGTATGCAAAATGAAATGGGTTTATGAAGAGTTTATGGGATATGGAATAGTTATCCCACATTGCTTAAAGATGTAAAGCAATGATAGTTTATAAGTGGATCCATTCAAGGAAGGAGACATCAAGTTGATCTCCTTAGGCCAACCTAATTGGGCCATTGGACCAACCATGCAAGGAGTAGCCCAATTGTGATAGATTTTGTACTAGCTCAATTTGGACCATACCCGCGAAGCGCGCGAAGGTCGCAATGGGCGTTTTGAGGTGCACACTTTGCACTTCGCATCGTCGCTAAGGAGCCTTAAACTTTTGACAAAAGTTGGCTCGGTTCATGTTTCGATTCGGTCCAAGGCTGGTTCGGTTGGTGGGCTTGGGTTGGCTTAGTTTGGGCCGAGGCCCAGTTGGGTTCAGCAAATGGGGCGGATCCGGATTGGAGTAATGGTTGTGATGGTTCTTGAAAAGGTGGGTGTGACCCATACCTTTTCAAATAGGCGGGTCAAGGCTGTTGGGCCGACCCAGCAGATCTCCTCCCTCCATTCAGATCAGATCCAAGGGTTCAGATTCCACCAGACATCAATTGTGCCTATTCCCAAGAAACACCCTAACTCTTCATCTACTATAAATAACCCCACTTAGTTTGTCAAATTCATTCATTTCACTCAATCATTCCTTCACTTCACATATTCACTCTCTCTTCTCACTAGAAGTAGAGAATCACTTCTCTAACAGAGTTAACTAACTCAGTTAGATAATTAACTGAATTATGGAATTCAGTCACAGAATTCAACGGAATTCTTAACATCATATGTTAGAAGATAAAGCATCTCGTTGCATAAGTCTTCTTCAAAGTCTGGAAGTGTCAAACATGAATTTTGTTCGCCAAAGTCATTAATTTGGAGTGCTCCTATTAATGACTGTAAATTCGTTTTATCTTGAGAGAAGATTGCCACAGACCGTTAGCACCAGTGCGGGGCAATATCTTCATGCGGAGATTGTGTCCAACACAAGACTCGACTTCTTTAATTACTTGGTTTGCTTTAATTTTTGCAATCTAGTTTATCTTCATTTTCTGCCCCGTTAATTATGTTATGGTTCATTATATTATTTGTCATTTCGTTAAATTCAAGAAAGCCTTATTTATTGTCAAATAGACAATTTTCCCAACACAATTATCAATAACACAACTCCAAACAATTTTATCTCCATTCATGACAAAAGTCATCAGTTTCTCTCTCTTACTTTTTATTATATCCCACCATATTTTCTCTTTCCTACTCATTTATATTACATTTATTACTACTATACTCCCTCCGTCCCATTAGTAAAAGGAAATTTACTGTTTGCGCGGAGATTAAGAAAAAAAATAATGATATAAATGTTGTGAGTGTAAAAGTAAAATAGGAGAGAGAATGAGTGGAGGGAATAGTAAATTATAATGGTGTTGTGAGTATTAAAATAATGATAGGAGAGAGAATGAGTGGAGAAAATAGTGAATTTGTGGTTTGTAATGGGACGGAAAAAAAGGAATATTTGTGGTTTGTAATGGGACGGAGGGAGTATATAATTATTAATTATTGTACTATATAAATGATTAATTATAAATTTCATTATAATTAATTATTTTATTAATATATTTTATTTTTTAATTATAGAGAGTGATAAAATATTAATAATGGTAGTTTTTTCAATATTCTTGCATTTTTATTATTTTTTATATGTTAATTGCAATTTTTGTTGAAAAAAATTAATTTCAAAATCTGACACGTGTCACCCTCTAATTGATCAATTGCCTTGATTTTTTTTTCATACCGTGAACCACGTCGTCTGGCAAAAAAAAAAAAAGTCATCCATGACTTTGTAAAAGTCATGAATGTAAGATGTCTTGAATGCCAAATCAGCCATGACATTTGAAAATGTCATGACTGTGGATGCTTTAAAGTACTCATATCTAGAGATTACACGTTGAGTTTGTATAGCATTACGTTAAGTATGATGTCAGCATCTTTAATTATATTTAAATTAAATGTAGTGCTTAATTATTTAGTTGTATCTTAAAATAAATAAATAAATAAATTATTTAGTTGTAATTTATACTTTCTCGTTGAGTGTAATCAATCTCATGTGGTAGCATTTAATCACGTCTTAATAATTGGAATTATTTTCCACTACTTTGACTATTTATGCTATCCTATTCCTTGCACATGATCAATTTTCCATTCATTTTCATTTAATTTCTCTTCAAATATCACAACATCCGATACACGGAGGAGGTTGTGAACGAGATTAAAGAAAAAGAAAAATTGATACGAATGTCTATTCAAATAATATCACAATATTCGACACAACATATGTTAAAAGATCAAATTTTTGCTGTTGCGGATTTTTTTTAATTATTATTATTATTTACCTTTCCCAATTTTTAATTTATGTTTGGCAAGTTGAAAATCTATGTTATGTTGTAAATGTTTCAACTTAAGAGAGGGTGTTAGAAAATTGAGAGATATTCTCAAGGAATGAAAGTATTTAGTTAACTAAGTTGGTATTAAACCAACTTAGAAAAGTTACCTTAATTATTTATATTTCAATTATAATTATATTTACTATTAGGATAAGGAGAGATTTTTTATAATCCTAATAGAATTAGAACTCATATGGTATTTGTATAAATGAGTCTCCTATCTTATGTAAACTTTGAGTCGAAAAGAATGCATAATATATATTTTGGCTCTCCATATTTATCATGGTATCAGAGCTAGTTTTGATCCTGAAACCATCTATACTTTGATTAAAATAAAAATAAAATATAGTAATGTGTTTTCGTGGTTATCAACTGAATAGGGCATGCCATATAAAATCAGTATGATGGTGTATTCACGGTAATGAGTTTCTCTATCCTTTGACTTAGGATTAGTCAGTTCTATTGGGGGCAGAGAAGGGATATAACTCAGCGGTAGAGTGCGTGTGTGCGTATGCGCGTGTATGTGCGTATACGTGCGTGTGTGCATGTGCACGTGTGTGTACACACACGTATGTGCACGTGTGAAAGCTCATTGTATGACCAATCACTGGGCAGCTAAACCTACGTTGAACCAGTCTCATGTGTGATTGTACATTTAACCAATTATACAACAAATCTCTTGAGTTATCTTGGTCGATAAAATTACCATTAATGGTTTTAATTTCAAATGATAAATGTATATACAATGATTATTGATGGTGGCAGTGGGATGGTGACGATGGTGGCATTTGTGAGGCAATTGATATTGAGGGAATGAAGGTGGTGATCTAATATAGATAGTAGAGTGTTAGTGATTTTAGGGTTTTGTAGAAGAAGATAAAGCACTAAAGAGGGGTTGCCATGGGAGAGGGTGGGGGAGGGGTAACCATGGCAGGTGAAGATGAAGATGATGACTGATGTAAAGAAGCTTTGGGGAGGGTTTTTATCTTGACCTTTTTACCTTTTTAAAAAAGTCATGTGCATTGGCACATGACTATTTAACGGAAAAATATTGACAGTGTTAGTTATAGGGACCAAAAGTGGTCACTTTAGATACGAATTATGCAACAAAAATGACTTGAAGTACTATATCATCACTAACCGGCTAATTGAGTTTATTTTTTTGAATTTTTGCCTTATTAGTATCATCATATACTATGAAGAGTAAGTCAAGTGAGCATTAGGGTTTGTTTGGTAAAACTGAAAATTAAGTTTTAAAAAAGAAGACCCAAAAAATTAGAGCTGAAATCATTAAATTGCTGAATTTTAAAACTTGAGTTTGTTTGATAATAACAACCATTACATCTGAATTTAATCAAAATTTCAACTCAAAACTCAAAAACTATTTGAATAATTTTAATGATTATATAATGAAATAAAATCATCATTGACATAATAATTAAATTATATTTTTATAATATATAAACATTTCTTATTGGCATTTCTTTTGTCCCATAATAAAATGTATCTTAACTATTTTGGTCAACATGACTACTGAACTTTGATAGAAAATGAAAAAAAATTAATTATGATACTCTATTAAAAATCATCAATAATTTAAAATTAAGAAAATTACATTTTAATACTTAATCGAACATAATTTATATAAAAAGTTAAAGTATTTCAGCAAATGAAAGTAATAATAAATAAATAAATAAAATATATTGATAGATGTATTTAAACTCATTCTTTTTTTCTCTTATTTTCCTCCTCTTACCTTCCTAAAACATCTCTTTAATTACAACTTAAAATTAATATCTTTTTCTAATACAATCTTAATTAATTAAGTGATTCAAGTTTACTTTAACAAACAAGATTAACTTTGAGTAAGTTTTGGGAGAAATCAGTTTCTCCATAAATTATAAAAAGTCCAATTTTTTTCAACTTGCAAATATTTGACGAATATAAGATCAGTTTAAAAAAACAGGACTTTTTATAACTTAGGAAGAAACTAGTTTCCCCCAAAATATTGTGATTAACTTTTTAATCTTTTAAAGTGTTTCAAACTAAAAGTTTAATTTGGTTAATAAAAATACCCTTAGTAAACCCACTTTTTTTTTTTGGATGAAATTTTGGATAGGATGACTATTTGGGGAAAACCTGATTTCGTCAATTGTTTCGGGAAATATTCCTTTTCTCACTTTTAGAATTTCAAAGAGAATAAATAAAATTCATATACTCTAAAAATTTGTCCTCCTATTTTCCTATTTTATTGTTAACTTGAGTCAATTTTAAATAATAATTTAGGTTAGTTTTTGATGTACCCATGCTCAAATTTGATATGAGCCATAGTACAGATATACGGTCCAACACTAGCTTATGCCCGGCTCAGTTTATTTTCGAATAATTATACGCTAAAGATGACCAATCATATTTTAATGCTTGTACACCAATCAAATATAGACACGTGACAATGACCTCATGATGACATCACTTAACTAGTCTATAGTATAAATGGAAACTTGTCTTTGCTACAGTACAATGAACAGTTTCAATGGCCAAATTTCCCATTTTGCCCTCACTAAGTTCTTTCTTTTCCATTTTGCCTTTAAAAAAAATTAAATTAAAAAAAAAAACATGCCCTCGAACACGGGCTTAATTAAAAAAAAAATAAACGTGTACTCGAACACGAACTTTTACTAGTGTACTGTATTATATAAGGAATCTTATACCCTCATCACAAGTCCCAATCGCCTCATTCCTTACTCCCTCTCTCTCCTGTTTCCATACCTTAGATATTTATTAACTTGCCGAAGTCTCATTCACATGCTGGTGGGCCATAGTCGGCGGAGCCCGGCTAAGCTCACAAAGCTGCTTTGAGATCATGATAAAAGTATGATTTTTATCTTAAAATTAATTGACAATGGATCTTGTAAAATATAGGAGATAATTGACCTTATAGAAGAGATGACAGAGAGCTCATGTAGAAGCAGTGGATGCAATCAAGCCAACGTAGATCGATGGGCTCTAATAAATATTAAAGTATGAAGTTTCACTTTAAAATAAATTGATGTTAAAAAAGTGACTTATGATATTTATATATTATGCGTAGTGTTCGTCAATAATTTTCGATAATGACTTAAATGATGTTATTTATGGTTACACACAGTTTTCAAGAATGACTTAAATGACGTTAGTTTCTAAATGTAAAAGACACTTAATCGACGACTTAATGACTGAACCTTCACTAAAGTCAACGTTTTTTGGTTAACTTATAAACTTACCTTTCTTTCCCCATCTTTTCCGATTGCAACCGAAACCCCGGCAAACTGACATACTCAAATTCAGTGTAATCAAAACAATACTTTCTTCTTTTCTAAATAATCTTTCTATTTAAAAAAAAAAACAAACAATAAACTCATCGTTAGTTTGAAATAATATTCGTATTTTTTTGTCATTAACACGAAAGTAGTTTGAACAACAATTTTATATTTATTTAAATATTCAAATGAACATTTAATTGTTTATCGATAGTATTTATAATGGCGTGTAGATAACAAATTTTAAATATTTATTATATAATTAAATCAAACTAAAATTATTGCTCGAAATACTTTCTAATTAACGATAAAAAATGAAAAAAAAATCTGAACAAAGGAAGTAATTTTTACAACTCATCCCAAATATTTTGCAAAGCAATGAAATACTAGTTTTGTACTCACTTTTTTTGAAAGATAGTTCAACTTTAGTTTTATTGATTATTTCAATTAAATTTTTATTAAAATTTAATTATTCAAATAAAATTCTGAAATATTATTGATAGCATATTTTAAAATTCATCTGCAACATTTTCTAAAATTTTATTACGATAATTATCGTTTCATAGTAGGTCTGCTGAGAAACGCGTTTCTCCGTCCCTTATGGAGAAACGGGGCTTGTTTTGTCGCGCGACATACATAGCCAGTTTCTGGATATCCTATTCAAAGCTTCTGGATATCCAGAACATTGAATATGGATATCCAGGAGCTTTGAAAAGGATATCCAGAAACTAAAATATTTTTTCTGGATATCCTTTCCAAAGCTTCTGGATATCCAGAACATTGAATATGGATATCCAGAAGCTTTGGAAAGGATATCCAGAAAAAATATTTTGGTTTTTGGATATCCTTTTCAAAGCTTCTGGATATCCATATGCAATGTTCTGGATATCCAGAAACTGAGGAAGTGATATCCAGTTGTTGTGGCTAAGTATGTCGCGCGACAAATCAAGCCCCGTTTCTCCATACGCGACGGAGAAACGCGTTTCTCCCCAGATTTTGTGTACTTTTGCTATGTAAAATTGATTGAAATGGGTTATCCTACCTTGGAAAGTAAGTACACGATTTCCTTAAAGAGTAAATGGAATTTAGATTCACACACAAGTAAACCGCATATGAAGATGATGATGAACACTTCGGGCTAAATTTTTGGGCTGGCTTGCAAATTTGTCGTTTGCGAGCCTGCCATTCAATCCGTCAAAGCTCAGTCCGTGTAGAATAAGCAGACTAGATCTGTAAATTAGGCCACAAGTCAAGACAAGTCCGCGGATTTTTTGGGCCCGCCAAGCCTGTCGAGTTGCGGGTTTTGTTTCTTAATTGATAGTTTTGTTTCTTAATTAATAGTATATACTCTGAATTTTAACACATGTATTTGATAGATTGGTTAAAATCTTGCCTTGTCTTGACCTCATGATATGGTGTTTGACTCATATCACCTACTCTACATTTCATCTTTCATATTTTAACAAAAACTTATGTGAGAACAGGGATACCCGTCTCATTCATGAGACGGGTCGGATCCATGACATGACCCACCCAAAAAAAAATGCTAAACCCACAACTTTCTCGCCGGATTTCCCGCTAATCAGAGGCAAATAGTCCGGCTCATCGGAACAGAGGGTTTTGTGATGAACTGCATCAGAATGATGTCTCGACCATTGTTTGGACCCGACCCGAGACGGAATGATGTGGAAGAGGATAAGCTTTTGTGGAGATTTGAGATTCCCAGGCTTAAGTAGAAACCTCTTGAATTCCGGGTCAAGATCGCGTTCCAGAGCTTCATTTTGAGGAGAAAAAATGGTGATATTGTGATTAGTAACAGCTTCTTCAAGGGTCTGTAGAAGGAGAGCTTTCTCATAGGCCCAAAAAAAAAAAATTTAATTTTTATATTTTATTTTTTTTTCGGTTTGTGAAAAGTAATAGTTACTATAATATAATGTAATAATTGTATGCATATAAAGTAATAGTTTGTATACATTAAAGTAATACATATATACAGAAAAGTAATAGTGTTTTTCTCTATGTTTTCTTCGTTTGGCAAAAGTAATACTTATTATTACTAAAATGTAACAAATGTGTTATTTATATGTAATAGTATTTGTTCATAATTGTAATACGTATGTATAGATATCTATATGTTTTCAAACAATAAGTTACAATGAGTTCAAATTTATCATGATACATGTAAAAGTATTACATTATCTATAGAAATATGTTACAATTTCATCTATCAAAGTGTTACATTTACTTGTATAAACTATTACATTAATATGCATAAGTTATTACATTTCAAATGTAATACATATAGTTTGTATTACATTTGAAAAAATGGGTGAAAACGAGCTTTTGTTTTTTTTAAAACAGGTATTACGTTTACTTATGAACAATGTTACTTTATATGTATACAGTCATTACATTAAGAGATGGTAACTATTACTTTTTCTAAACCACTGAAAAGCCGAAAAAATTATATAAAAACTAAAAAAAAAGCAAAAAGCAAAAAAAATTAAATTAAATTAAATTAAAAAATTGAATGATGGTTTTTTGGCACGTAATTTTTCGACTAGGTTTGCTCCACCGTCTTCCGGTGTTAGTGGTCAATCAAACCGGCCTAATAATTTGTGATCGTTTAATCTGTTGTTAATCAATTGCATTATATCACGCCCCATGGGTCATGGGTCGACCCGTCTCATGCATGAGACGGATCCCCTTGTTCTCATGGGAGACCACCTCTTTCTTGAAATTGTTTTTATATCAAACATTCTAGCATTTAGAACATAAAACTGAGTGACTTAGTGGTTTAAGTGCTTCATTTCAACATAAATGGCTTGAACGATATAAATCGAGTACGACTATTGGCTAAAAAATGGGCAAGACCCAATCAATTGGGCCAAAAGTAAAATTTATACAAGTCCCAAATACGACATAGGGAATGAGCTTTCCTACCTATTCTCGTCATACCTGCTCGTCATTTCTCACTATGTCGACCTAGACATAATAGAGAGATTTTATGACTAATAGACATAATAGAGAGATTTTATGACTAATGCAGAAATACTGATATATGGCGACCAAGGAATTCGTAGATGCCGACCAAGGCATCCTCAAATGTCTATCAGAACCTACTCGGCCACCACCAGGACAAGGGGAATGGGCTTGCCCAACCTTGGTCATCTCCTTGCCCGACATACACATATGTCAACCAACACTCAATGCCGAGCAGCAAGCCTGCTAGGCATACAGATATAATGCTCTTCTATTCATAAAATAATAAGGATTGTGAGGAATTAGGATTCGAGTAGGATTTGACTCCTTATCTCACCTAACTTCATATCAAAGGCAGGACTATATATACATAATTCGGGTACACACATCTTTGACTTTAAACTATTGTTAATTGATTTGCTCTTTACAATACAAATACTTAATATCACGTCGGAGGGCCTTCGCCAAGTCCCGATTTAATTTTCGTGTTTGTTCATCTTTTTCAGGCTATCAAACATGCATGATATAACCTTACTGTAGGATTTGGGCTGATCTGACGTTTTTGAAATCATCATGGCCAATGTTCAATTCATCTTACCACAATTTCCAATTGATTTTCTGTAATTTTGATGAAAAAAAAAAACCAAAACCCACCTAAATCCGCCAACCCAACCAAATTGGGCTAACGGAGCGGGCCAGATTTCATTCAAAGCGACGGGCGGGCCGAGCTGATCCGTTTAGGCAGCGGGCTTTTTATTCGTCAGGTCGGGCGGGGCCGGTCTGTTGTGCATCATCAACCACATATTTGAGGTAGGAGCAGTCCAGTTACAATCACATTTTGCATATTATAAAGTATTATCTCCGTTTCATTTCAATTGATATTATAATTTTAAAATAAAAATTAAGAAAAAGTAGAAGAGAAAAAATTAGTGGAAGGAGGTATTGTGAGTAGAAAAAGTAAAACAAAAGATATAATGAGTGAGGGATAGTAATTGATTGGTGTTGCGAGTATAAAAAAAATTCCATTTCAGGTAATACCAAATGAAGTGAGACCGACCAAAATGAAAATTAGTATCAAGTGAAGTGTAACGGATAAAGTATATACATTCGTCCTTATGTTCTTGCTATTAAAACTGATTCCATGAGGATTAAGAATATAATAAGTGTTGTGAATATAAAAAGTAAAATAAGAGAAAAAAATGGGGAAGAGATATTTTTGTTGTGAGTGTGACAAGTGAGTGTCAATTACATTTTATATTAAAGTAACTTAGTAGCAAGGACATTGAGATGCCCAAAAATTAAATAATCCTTCCGCTCCACTTCACTTGATATCAGTTTCCATTTTGGCCCATCCACTTCACTTGATACTGTTCAAAATGACAAACTTTTACACTTACAAAGCCAATCAACTCACTATTACTCTCACTCATTATCTTTCTTACTTTACTTTTTATACTCACAACATATACCCCACAATTTCTCTCTTCTACTTTTTCTTAATTTTTGCGCCCAAAAATTTGATATCAAGTGAAGTTGGACGGAGGGAAGTAAGTAGTAAGAACATTGAGATAGATAATTTTTTGTAATAAAGGATTTAACTCATTTTAACACTTTCTAAATGAATAAACACATATAAAATAAAGTGTAATTCACATTACTAAATAATTTAAGAGTTCGTCTCTGAAAAAATCATTTTTTCCTAAACAATAGGAAAAACGGGTTTTCTTATAACGCACAGTTAAGTTTAAATTGGGAATGGGCATCGTCGACGCACTTCTTATCCTATTCGAACGGCGATGAAAATATGAATGAATTGCTCTTAACTCATCAATAATTACACACATAATTTGATACACGGATTAGAGAATAATGGATGGCATAACTGAAGGGCTGAAGCTTGGGGGACAAATTGACATTCAATTTATAGGTGATGGCCATCATGGGTAGTTAGGTTTTATTTGTCCATCAAACACAACTTTAAGGTTGGGCATGGGGTTTCGTTCATACAGTTGTGTATTTTAGTGTATTTCATACTGCCAGTGCATGTACTTTAGACTGCTAGTACAGTTTTATACCGTTAATACATGTGTTTTTGGACAGCCAGTGTATGTGCTTTGAATCACTAGTGCGCGTATGTTAGAATGCCAGTTTGTGTGTTCAAATGTGTCGGTGTTGATATAAAAATGTAGCAACTCTTCTGTCATAATTATAAACAGACTGAGCTTTGAAGTTAGATAAAAAGTGTCGTTGGGTGTGTTAAACAGTGACAGTGTAAGTGTAAGTGTTTAAAAGTGTTGGTGCATGTTAAAGAGTGCTAGTTTACGTTTTAAAGAGTACAAGTGTGAATTTAGTAAGAGTGTGTGTTAAAGAATGCCAATGTGTGTGTAACTGAGTGCTGGCGCATGAGTAATTGAAAGGCAGTACACTTTTAATGAGTGCTAGTGTATGGGTAAAAAAGTGTCATTAGTGTTAAAGAGTGCTCTTTCATGTGTTATTGAGAGTGTTAGTATAAAAAAGTAACAATTTTATTATAAAACAGTGTCAGTGTATATGTGTTTTGAGTGCTAGTGCACATGTAATAGAGTACTAGTATTAGTGTAAAATAGTGTTAGTATTAGTGTAAAAATGTGGCAGTGCATGTTTGTTTGAGTGGCAGTACGAGGGTAAAAGAGTGTCAGTGCTAGGATAACAATTATATGTAAAACACTGGCATCATAAACAAATACATTGGCATTTATAAACAAATACATTGGCATTTATAAACACACGCACTTACACTCGACGCATGCATTGGCATTCAATTACACACCCACTGACACTTTATTATACACTCACCGGTACTCTTATGTATACTAACTTACTAACTGACACTTAATCACACGCTAAGTGGTACTCAATTTCTAAAAAGGGAACGACGGGTTACACCCACCAATCCATGCCTTGTGAATTCCAAGCTCTTATGTAAATTCAAAATCGACTCCTGAAACCAGGTGGATTGCTTTTCTTTGAAATGAGAGATCTCTTTAAATTAAATTTGTTGGGTTCAGTTAACCTACCTATGTGATGACGATCGTTTAATTGGAAGCACATGGAGCACAATTTGTGCTCTCAAGGAATACCGCCTTAGCCGTCGGCATCAGAAGAGTCTATACATGTGAATCCGAAGCAAGACGTGTTATTCTGAGAGTTATTCTCCTGCTTTAAAAAATCTGTTTCTCCTAAACTCTAGAAAAAAATCTTCTTTTTTTTTTTAAAAAAGATTTTGGCATAGTTTTATACATCTACCATAAAAATTCGAATGATATACCTTTTAATGGTAAAGGTCCCGGATCCATATTTTTTCTACTTTACCCGTAGGGTGTTATTGGATAATTTTTTGAAAGGGTTATATTAGAGGTACAAAAGAGGCAAAATCTTGCTCATAAAATTGAGTGTAAATAATTTATTGATGTTTTTAATTAGAAGGTAGCAAATTCATTGTCGATGCAACCAATAAATTGCAATCTGAGCTTTTATGGCACCTTTGTCTGGAGAACCAGTTTATGAGTGCACAGTTGTTTGAACAACTGGTTGAACAAGTAGTTGCACAGAAAATGAAGGGTAAATAGCCCCAACAAATTCAGCAATATCATCAACCCTGGAGCTATCATACATGGTTTTTGGAATTTTAAATTGTTCAGAGATGATTTACAGTGATTCACCAGGAATATCCTCAACCCCTTGGTCCTTTAGCATCGCATAAATTAAGCTTGGGTGAGGATAGGCATAATTGGTGTTGGTTCTCTCAGCAAAACTCATAATTGTGTAAAAAATTACCTTCCCCGTATTAAACTTGTTCTCTCTTATCCTAAAAAGGAGCAAAATCTGGTCTTTGGTGACAGAGGAAGCATTTGAGGTAGGTAACTAGTTGGTTCTCAGAATATGGTGAATAAACACAAACAATTTTGACAAAAGGTTTGTTCTAAAACCAGCTACCCATTTGGAGACCTTACCCCCAATAACAGTTCTTACTGCCTCATCATAGTCAACATGCAATGAATCAAGAGGGGCATCAGGGGTATCAATAAAGTGGTTAATCCTAGATGGACTGAAATCCACCACTTGACCCCTTAAACCTTCCCAAAGTTGAGTGATCTATCAACCCCTATATCTCGACTGAGATTCACAAAGAATTCAATGACCAAAGACCTAGAGTAGGGGATGGGGAAATCTAAAGAGTTGTCCAGACCCCTATCAGATAAGAATTTTATCAGCCCAAGTTTTTCAAACACCCCCAAATTCCTTTTCTTTTCTACCACAAAAAATCGATGGAAATTTGTAGAATACTGAGTTTTAGCCTCAGGGGTAAAGAAAATAGAATTGTGTTTAAGGCTTAGATTATATGGGGATGAAGGAACATGAACAGAAGACTTACGTGCCCGGTAGACAGATTTAGATGATGAACTGCCACTTATCTGAGTAGTTGTGTAGCCAGTTATTTGAACAACTGTGAGTGCAGCTGGGATTTCGGGATGAACAAAGGAGGCCTACCTAGGCTTTTTCTTTCTGTGAATCTCAGTATCGCTCAACGTGTCTTCTGTGCCTAGGGAGGCAGTTTCATCACTTGAATCATCAAACTGTGATGATGATCCTTTCTCAATAATTGTCGGAGTAGCTTCCTTTCATGTTGAGCTTCTGGTTCTTATTTTGTAGCTGCTCTCCCCCTGAATATTGGCCGGAGTAGTTGCCTGAACCCTCACCGGAGCATTTGCCTGAACCCTCGCCGAAGATGCCTTTTTCACCAGAGTTTTTGCCTTGATCAAGGTGACTATGGGTAGGTTATCCTCGTTGAATCCTACCGTCGGCGATGGCTCTTGTACTGGGGTTTCCTCTTAGTCTAAAGAGTCTTGAAGAATAAGCTTCCGCCTTGCACCAGTGAGTTTCTTTGCAGCGGTGACGACTCCTGAGCCTCTGAACAGGATGGATTTATCGGAATCAATTAGCCGGTGGGGCCTTCGAGTCCCCGGAAGTGGAGGTTGACGAGCAGCATGCACAGCTTCTAGAACATTTTATTGTCCACGTCAATTGTCTTATTTTGATGACCAATAGAGCTTACGTCCATCGGAGGAACGTATTGAGGCTCGTTTATCAAATCTGCAACAATGGCGTTGTAGCCGGAGGTCATCGACGCAGTGGAAGACGACGGAGATGCCATGGGTTCTATATGCACTGGTTAGTATAGAGACAGAGGGGACATAAAGCAGCAGATAGGAATAATGAGAGGTGAGAGGCGAGTTGTGACAAGACTTGTTTGAGCAACTTATAACACAACATTGATGAGAGATAATCATTACTTTCCTTGGAACTCGTAATAGGAGAAGGAGAAGGATTCGTGTGATCGTTTGTAGTTTACCCTTTGAAATTCCTTCATCATAACGGTTTAGGAATTGAAAATTTGAATCCTTACCATATTTTGTGATAGGATTTGCTTTCTTTATCCGAAAAAAAAAGATTAACCTTGATTGATCAACATCCCACCGTAGTCTCCTTTGACTGCTTAGAGTTCTTAAACACCTAATCATAAAGTTATCATTGAACACGGTTGTAAGTGCTCCAATTTGAGTTGTTAGTATTTTCGCTAGAAAATTAACGAAAGTTTTAACATTCCTAACATTTCTAACTATTCCTAACATTTCTAACCAAGCAAGGGTAGATTAGGGATTGCCATTTAAAGATAAACCAAGGAAAAGAATCAAAAAAGCAAAAGAAATGGTCAAAAACCAAAAATAGAAGCTGCTGGAACAAAAACTGGCTGCCTAATTTGAATTTAAAAAAAAATATTCCTTGTGTCCAAAGCCTGGAGCTGCATTTAATGAACAGTGCACGCTTCCAGTTTGGTCCGCGCGGATGACAATGGAAATTTCAGAGGCCTATAAATTAAGCCCTTCAGTCACATAAATAAAGGAGCCACAACACATTTTACAACTGCACCTTGGCGAAAATAGGGAGAAAACAATGAGAATTCTCTAGAATTGTCACCTTTTTCTCTTAATTATTTTCCCAAATCTCACTCACTCTCAAATTCAAACACTCACATATTCAAGCCTCATACACAAACACAAGGAAGATAGGTATAACCTCCCTCTCCTTACCCTAATTCTCTCTCATCCATGCATGCATTTTCAAACTCCAAAATGTAGTTTGTTCATCTTCTTGCCCTAGATCCAAGAAGATCACCATGGAAGTTCATCTCCATGGTTGATCTTCTACAAGGGTCAACATTCTCTCCAAAGTGTTCTTACTTACTTGCAAACATGTTTTCAAAACCCTAAAAACCATTTTTATACATCAAATCTTCATTTTCAAAGGATAAAATTCTCCTTCCCAAGCAAATGAAGTGCTTAGTCCTAATGTACCCTAAGGATGGCTTGATATAGTTGATTCACCACTAAAACGTCAAGTGATCACTAATCAAAGCCTAAGGAAATGGGGATAAGCATGGATGCAAAACCCCCCTCAAAATCATGCTTTTCTTCTTAAGAAAGTTGCTGTCCAGTAGCAATTTTCTAAGACCTCTTTCCATGGTCTAATTTTTTGGACACAGATAAACTTGGAATTTGGTGTTGACTACAAAACACTTTTTGTAGCCAACATTCAGATCTTTCCAGAAAAAATTTTATTTCATTTTTTTCGTGAGTAAAACTCCCCTTTTCAAACTTTCTTTTAAAGGTCAGTTCATCAGTCTCTGGAAATCCAGATTTCACATCTGAGATTTCCAGAAGGTTTTGGTCCCTCAAATTATCTTTAAATTGGAAAATTCTTTTACAGAAACTAGGGGTGTAAGTGGTTTAGCTCAAACCGCGGTTTGAGACCAAACCGAGCTAAACCATGTGGTTTAGCTCGGTTTTTAATTTTATGTGGTTTAGCTCGGTTTGAAAAATTCCCAAATCGGTCGGTTCGGTTTAGCTTGCGGTCTGAGTGCACCAAGCCGAACCGAGCCGAACCGAGCTAAACCGTTGAAGCCGTTAAACCGAGCTATGGAACCGAACCGTCAAACCGAGCTAGGAAACCGAGCTATCAAGCCGAGCTATGGAACCGAGCTATGAAACCGAGCTAACTTAAATTTTAATCCTGTCCATCCATTCATAATAAAATTAATCTAAACCCTTCATTTTCTCAAAACCCTAAATAAGATAATTAGATGTCATCCGCCTCCTCCTCACTCTTATTCATATTTCATTTCATTTCACTTCTATTCTTTATTTTCCTTGAGTGCAATACCAATTCCCTCAACCTATTTTTGTTCCATGTCTACTGATGACAGAAAAAAAAAGTGAATGTTTGTTAACTTTGGTTCCTTTTTTAAGGTGATACCCTCCTGGTATCATTTTCCAATCCCTTCGTTTGTATAACTTTTACTTCATTAGGAATACCCTAATGACCATTTTGGACCCCTTGTGATTTTATTCCTGCAAATGGAGTTATATTCTTGAAACTTCAAACTTCTAACTTATTTTGGGCTAGTTGCTGTCCTTTTCTGGTTTTAATTATTTTTTGTCAACTGATGCTTTATTATGAGGAATGGTACTTTTTGATAATGTTGGTTTGTAATTTTTATCTAGTATATTTGTATTATACTCTAAACATATTTTTAAGAATGTTATTTGGTGATTGCTATTTGTCTTCAAAGTAATTAAGTTGTTGGTTTGAAATGTGGTTTGGACCGCGGTTTGAACCGTGGTTTGAACCGCAGTCTGAACCGTATAATCAAACCGCGGTTTAGACCGAGCTAAACCGAATCAAGGCGGTTTAGCTTAGCTCGGTTTGAAGTTTTTTGTGGTTTAGCTCGGTTTGGAATTTCTCCAAACCGATACTAGCGGTTTAGCTCCAAAATTTTCCCAAACCGAGCTAAACCGAACCGTTTACACCCCTAACAGAAACCTCATTTAGGGTGTTTTGAACAACTTTCATTCTCGGAATTTCCCCAGATTCTGAGATTTTTAAGCCCTTAAACCCATTTCAAAATAAAGTGTCCACTGCCTTTTTCATTCTGGCAGAAATGTTTCTCAACTTCAAAAAATCTTTTGAGTACCAAAACTCAACCCAAAAATCATACCAAAAATCGTGGGACTTGTCCAAAGTCTAATAAAGAATTCCAAATTTTTACTTTTCTCAGTTTCGATTTATTTTGGCCAAAGTAACACACACACACACACACACAAATGGTTTTTAATGCTTGGAAGACTCGTTTTACGAGGCATTCCGGGTGAACACTAACGTTCTTCCCGGCGTGTAACGTGACCTCCGAACCCAAATCTCTCATTTCGGGCATTTTTCAAAGTTTTGGCCCTTAAAACAAAAAAGGCGTGGCGACTCCGTGTTCCGGTTTTATTTGGTTTTCAAAGAAACGAAAAACCGAATTTCTCCGCGAATGGCAACATCGTTACAGTGGCGACTCCGCTGGGGATAAGAGATAAGCTTTATCTTAAAAAAATGATATTTGGTATATTGGTGGAAACCATTAAACTTCCCGTTATCGCCTCCTAACACGAGTCGGGGATAAATTGTGGTTTAACAATCCCACGTACCGGTATCATTGTTTTCAAAAAAAAAAAAAAAAAGTTTTTGAGGGTCAAGCTTCCGTCCCGGCATTTGAAATCATTTGTGGTGTGTGTTGATTTTTCACATTTTCGTGTTGTTTTGGCCGCCTCGGAAAAGTCAAAATTTTGACTGTTGGACCCGTTGCCTCGGATTTTGAATTATGTGCTTATGTGTGCATTTACTTTCAAAAAAAAATAATTCAAAAAGAAAAAAGAATTTCAAAAAAAAAAGATTTTCAAAATAAAAGGGGGATTTATCAAAAAAAAAATCATGCATCATTCTTTTTAAGACACATGAAAAATTTCTATTTTACTCAGAAAAAGAAGATAGACTGCTTGCACACTACGCGCACGTGACCTTACACTGCACACTACGTCCCTAACCCGGGGAAATCCCTGTCGCGGCCCGTTTGGTCTTATTACGCCTCTCGGTGCAAGCACGGGACTACCCAAACATCCCATGGAA
The DNA here is from genome assembly GCA_022495995.1 of Adenophora triphylla var. japonica. NCBI lineage: Eukaryota > Viridiplantae > Streptophyta > Magnoliopsida > Asterales > Campanulaceae > Adenophora > Adenophora triphylla. Next base: position 78,239 of record JAFEMH010007320.1, read on the forward strand.
CCTCGTGTCGACCATGCACTTGTCCGTGACACACTTTGTCCGAGACCCGGTTGGTTTTTAGTCTGGTCTGTGTCATGCCCTGTCTGTGTATAGACCTTTCCTTTCAAGCCTTAGTCGGCATATCAAGTCAATATCTTTCGGGGACCCTAATCAGTCGAAGTTCTGCCGGTTTTCCGTCACGGACTTTGACCAGATATTGACCGGCGCCTTGACTTTGACTCGACCGGCACAAATTATACACTGACTCCCAAAATGACACTGAGTCATCAAGAATTAACGATTATTCCATGCCTAATTACGGCCTAATTGACAACAAGTCAAGATCAATCGTGGACATTTATCAGTCCAAATCATGCCGACTTTTTGTCGAGCCCTCGGACATGATCTTGACTTTGACGTCAGCTTTGTCCGTAATTTACATCGAATGCTCGTTAAGACTCGATTACCCGCCAGACTTTTAGGATCGTTTTTCTTTCGGTCGGTGGGACCCGCTTGCCCTATAGGACCTCGCCCGAGGCCATCCACCCTGGGAGGTCGAAATACAGGTGGAATACGAGGGGCTTATAGACGTAGTGACGGGGCCCACTGATCCAGGATCCAGAGTAGTTTGCGAAAAAGAAGAGCAATCTTTTCCAACCAATTAGGTTAATAAAACATGTTTTAAGTAAACAAAAACAAATAACTGCATGTTGCATGAGCCCAAAGCCCAAACACTTACCCTCCTTCATTCCCAAATCTCTGAACCCTCGTGCCTTTTCCCCCCGCAGCTCCTCACAAAGGTTGGTTCCGGACACCGGGTCACCGTTTGATCAGTTGGAAAGAGTCAAGCGCATCGTCAGCTTCGCCGTTTGTTCCGACTCCGGGTTTCAGAATGTCTGCATCAGCCGGTAATGATATGGACAATACCGCTCCGTCTCCCAAAATCCCTCAGACAGACCAGTATTGGATCCAGTTGGTAGAACAGATGAGACTTCGACATGAGGGTCAAATTGACGACCTTCTGGGGGTTGTCGCAAGTCATGGTTTGACTATCAGTCTCAATTCCGATGGCATTTTTACCGCAAATAAGGAAGAAGGTTCTCCTCCCATTCTTAATCATCCTGGGTATATCAAGATGCCACCACAAGATTCCTATGTCTCCACCGCCGGGACTCCTGCCCGTCGACTTACAGGGAAACTGGCCCCCAAACAGCAATTCAGAGGGCCACCATTCCAACAGCAGTCAGGGACGAAACAGTTCGACATACCGTCAGTTGTCCCCTCTCAGAGTGATACTGATCCCGCAAATATCAGCATGGGTAATGAAAGTTGGGAATCAATGGAGGAAATATGGTCAGCCATCAAAGCTCTTGAGGAACGCCAGAACAAACAGCAAACCTGGATTGAAGAGGCCACACGCCATTTCGGGACATTAGCAATCTCCCAACTGACTGGGACTCCCCCGAAGGACAAACATGTGCCTGTTCCCCCAGCTCTTAATACCTCTCATTACCCGGCAGAATCCAACCATTCGTTTCCCGATGGGCCCAACAGCAGATCTCCCCGAACCAGTTCAACTCAAAGTCACTCCAGCACCGCTCAACCTGAGGTCCCAAATCCACCACCAGCCATAGAACACATTTGGTGGGATATCTGTGACTGCCCCGACTGCCTTGAAAGGGACTATCAGGACTGGATACACGAGGACCGTCCTCCTAAGAAGAAGAAAATTTCCTCTCAGCAAAAATTGAAAGAGAGGTTTGAGGCCGGTGATACCAGTGTGGGTCCGCTCGGGGAGCCATCTGGGGGATTTGATTACTATGTACTCTACTCCAGCCAGTCTTCCCCAAAGCAAACAGGGGTAGAAAAGCCGAAAAGCCTTGCCAACGATAGAGTTGAGACCTTCGGACACCAGAATACTGTAGATCTGGGTAATTTTACTGCCAATCAGAAGTCTAATCCCCCGCGGGGTCAGTCAAGATTCAGTTTGTCCAGCTCCCGAGCGCATACCGACAAAGAAAGACCAACGCCAGTTTAGCGCTCGCACTCAATCAACATACTGACTGGGGATAGCAACCGCCACAAACGGCCTCAATATAACCCAGGGACTTTAGCAAAGGTACTACCTCGCAAGAAAAAGGCACGAAGTGACTGGCTTCATGACTCTCTTTCTCCAGACAAGGACCAAATCTATGATCCCCGACTATATGGTAGCATGATCACCTTCTGCGATGAAGATTTGCCAAGAGATGTCTCCAAACACAATGAAGCCTTGTACATCACTATTCGGCTCAACACCGTATCACTCCCTGGGGTATTGGTGGACAATGGATCGACCGTTAACGTCCTTCCCCTCAGCATGATGAGGGCCCTACGCATCAATAAAAGGCACATGATCCCATCTACAAGATCAATCAAGGCCTACGATGGCACGTCTCGTCCCATCTTGGGGACGGTGGTTCTGGAACTCTGGTACGAAACCCAAATGGTGCCAGCAAAATTCCATGTAATGGACATCCCATCCGAATTCACAGCTCTGTTGGGGCGCCCTTGGTTACACCACATGAAAGCCATAGCTTCCATTCTCCATCAATGCGTCAAGTTCATTAACCGGCAGGGGGACCTTGAAGTCATTAGGGGTAACAGTTTCCTTATGGGGAACGAAGCCGAGACCGTCGCCAAGCATGCTCATAGCCAGACACCGGGGCTACCTCCTCCGAATCGACCAAGGGACTATCGGGGCAAGTCTCATCAGAATCCCCCAGAATCCGGTAATGCCAACTATGTCAACGAACTCAAGCGGGCAGACCCTGAAGCAGTTCGATTCATTAAGATCAATTGCCATTTCCAACATTTGGAGGAAGAATGGAAAGAAACACTGAATACTGCCATGATACGAGCACACAAACCTCCAGTCTCCAATCAGAGATTTGTCAGCATTCTTCAAACCCGTTCTCTGGCCTCGCCAAGCGAAGAGATTTTCATGATAAAGTCGACAAGTACCGGCAAACTCGACTCGAATGTATGAACATCGTATGGGACGTCCTCCTCGAAGAACTACCCGCTAAGCCTTTCCGCTCGAGCATGGGACATGAGATTTTTCCAGCAGCACACCAAGACGCAATACGTCCTTACATTTGGATTGAGCGGTCAGACTGTGACGAGTTAGAATTCTCCAGAATTGAGGGTGCAGCAGATCCGCAAGAAGATCCCTACATTCATATGCTCGGTTTTCAGGTGCCGGACCTGATTGATTCTGGTTCAGACGAAGAGATAATAGCAATACTTGAGGAAGGAGAACAGAAACAAGATAACCCCCGAGTCATGAGGCCACTGACAGCGATGCCATTAAGGAATTGGGAAACTCTCTCAGGCCCGTCCGCGACCAAAGAAGAAATGATCACCAAGCTTGGATTGGTCCCCCGTCCCTTTGTGTCAACCTTTGTAAAGTCCTCCGAGTCTCTCATTGTTGAGTTTGAGTCTCTTGAGTCGTCTGATGGCCTCACTCCTGAAGACTACGAAATTGTAGCCAATGATGTATTTCCCTTCGTTCTTAATGAAATGACGAACCTTTCTGAGTATCCCTTGATTGCCACTTTAACTAATGATAAATTAACTAATGACTTAAAAACAGTTAATGATGATTCACTAGATAAAGAAGCAGACACATTAAATGAACAATATATCAAAGAAATCTTTAAGCAGGTTGTTCGGAAAGAGGAAAATCGAGCCCAAGCTGCCGAAGAGATTTTGACGAGTGTGAATCTGGGAACTGCGGAAGAGCCTAAAGAGATGTAGATTGGTAGTTTCTTCGAAGGGACTGAAAGGGACGCTTTGATTGAGCTTCTAAGAGAATTTGTGGATGTGTTCGCGTGGTCCTATAAAGATATGCCAGGCCTCGATCCTTCCATAGTCGAACACCGAATACCGCTCGACCCAGAAGTCAAGCCAGTGAAGCAGAAACTAAGAAGAATTAAGCCTGAATGGTCCCTACAAGTAAAGGAAGAGATAGAAAAGATGCTCAGAGCAGGGTTCATCAGGGTCATTGAATATCCTACATGGCTTTCCAACATAGTAACGGTGACCAAGGCCAACGGAAAGATACGATCTTTGCGTAGATTTCGGGCACACTTGAACAAAGCCGTCAAAAGATGATTTCCCCACCTTGAACATCGACATTCTGGTAGATTCCACGGCCAACCATGAAGTTAAATCCTTCGTCGATGGCTTTGCCGATTACAACCAAATCAAAATGGCATAAGAAGATCAAGCCAAGACAGCCTTCACAACCCCTTGGGGTACGTACTGCTACACGGTTATGCCGTTCGGACTAAAGAATGCTGGGACTACGTACCAGAGGGCAGCTACAGCTTTGTTCCATGACATGATCCACAAAGAAATTGAGGTCTATGTAGATGACATGATAATACACTCCAGAGGATCAGATGGCCAGCACTTTGTTGATTTGAGAAAATTCTTCGGCCGCCTCAGAGACCACAAAGCATGAGGCCAGAATCCGGCCAAATGCACCTTCGGTGTAAAGACGAGGCAAAGGTGCTAGGATATATGGTGACGAACGGGAATTGAAGTAGACCCTTAGAAAATCAAGGCGATAGTTGAAATGAAGCCACCGGACAACGGAAGTGAAATCCTTCGTGGGAAAGCTATGATACATAAGCCGCTTTGTAAATCAGCTGACCTCGATCTGCGAGCCAATCTTCAAGTTGATGAAGAAAAATGCCTACACAGAATGGACTCCAGAATGCCAGCTCGCTTTTGAACAGATCAAGGCATACCTTGTGAATCCCCCAATTCTTTGCCCACCACATCAGCAAAAACCACTATTGCTATACCTAACTGTCACGGACACAGCAATTGGGGCTTTGTTAGCTCAAGAAAAGAAAAATTCCAAGGTCGAAAACGCCATCTATTTCGTGAGCAGAAAGCTTCAAGGGAGCGAACTCAATTACTCTGCTTGTGAAAAGACTTGCGTAGGCACAGTGCAGGTAGTGGGAAAGTTGAAACACTACATGCAGTCTCACCCGATACATCTCGTCTCAAAGATAGACCCCATCAAATATCTGTTCGACAAGCCTTCCATCTCCATGAGGTTGGCAAAATGGTCGTTCTTTTTGGCTGAATACGACATCACTTATGTTTTGAGGAAATCCGTAAAAGAGCGTATAATGGCAGAACATTTGGCCGATTTCCCAAGTGATGAGTCCCGAGGACCTGAACCTCAATTTCCCGATGATGGAATCTTTGCTCTAGAAGGAGAAAATCGCTGGCAACTCTTCTTCGACGGGCGTCGAAACAAAAGGGGAATGGAATAGGAATGCTTTTGTTCGATCCTCTTGACGAACACACCCCCATAGCGGTAAGATTGAACTTCGAGGTCACCAACAACGGCTATTTGCTGAATACGAGGCTTGCATAAGCCGGGTTGGAAGCCATGCTTGAAAGAAATATCAAAGGAATTAGAAGTGTGTACGGTGATTACGCCCTTATCATCAACCCGGGTCTCTATGAGTGGAAGGCGTGGATCAGGTCTCGAAATATCACACTTACATGGAAGAGCTAGTAACTCAATTCAAGGAGATTAGCTTTCATTACTTGCCCGAGAGATCGCAACAGATTAGCGGATGCTCACTGCGCTAGCCTCCCTCGTTGAAATACCCGAAGGAAAGTCCGTCAAAACCATTCGAGTCGGGAGGAGAAAACCCCGCTTATTGCTTTGAAATAGAAGAGGAGGCCGAACCGGCCGGTGATCCACTGGTACACTCAGATCTATCGATTACTGAAGAGTGGCGAAGCCTCCTTAAAAAATGAAGATGGGGAATATAAAGAAGGAATCAAAGCGAAAAGCCTCTCGGCCACAGAGCGACTCGCCTCCCATTATGTTCTTTTGGGAAATATGCTGTACAAGAAGCGTTATCAAGGCCCCCTCTGCGATGATCGGCAAACAAGAGGCTACGGAACTCATGAAAGAAATACGCTAGTGGTACTGCGGCCACATGAATGCTCGAGCCTAATGCAAATCATGCTGAGAATGGGGTACTTACGGATCTCCATGGAACCGGCGTATCCGGTTCGTGAAGGCTGCGACAAATGCCGGCCCGGTACTTAAATCTGAATCATTTGCCTCCTCATGAGTTATCTTTGCATGACAACCCCTTGGTCTTTCGTCACTTGGGGAATTGATGTCATAGAGCAAAATCACACCATCGATATGCGGCCACGAGTTCGATCTGGTAGCGGTGGACTATTTCACCAAATGGGTTGAAGCAAAATCCTACAAGGTCCTCAATTCAAGGAAAGTAGCCCTCTTTATCAAAGAAAACATCATATGCGGATACGGGTTGCCGGCCTAGAGAAATCATCTCCGATAATGGATCCCACTTTGAAGGGAATCACGACGAGTGTTGGTGGAATTCGAGAATAACCCGTCATAAGTCATCTCCCTATAGGCCCCAAACCAACGGGCCGTCGAAACGGCAAAGAACAAGACTCCTGCAGGAAAACATCATACCGAAAATGGGTGTCAGGCGAGATTGGCCCGAGAAGCTACACACAGGCACTGCGGGGCTCTGAGAACATCCGTCGGAATGGCAGCCGGGAAACACCATTTGCTCTTACCTACGGGATGGAAGCCGTACTCCCAATCGAGTTAGAAATCCCCTCACTCAGTGTCTTTGTTGGAAAGCCGGATCAACGAGGTCGAATGGCTCCGGAGTCGCCATGATGAATTGGCCCTGCTAGATGAGCGACGATTGAAAGCAATGGAACATATCCGAGCTTACCAAGGAAGAATGGCGAGCCTTCGACAAGAAAGTGAAGCATCGGGAGATTAGGAAAGGTGATCTCGTTTTGAAAGAGAAGCCCCCGAGTCCGTATCCAACCCGCTTGGCAAATGGGAGCACTGTGCAGGTCGGGCCATATGTTGTCAGAAAATCTTCTCCGGAGGAGCCATGCAACTTGCGAGACCTCGACGGAAATCCTTTTGTACACCCGAGTGAATGGTGACAAGGCTGCGCGAGATACTACGCGTAAAACACGAGTCAAAAAAAAAAAAAAAAAAAAAAAAAAAAGAGTGCTAAAAGAGTAATACCCAACTAGGTTGAAAACCCGAAAAAGGCGGCCTAGGTAAAAAACAGGGTTGCACCAAAAAAAACAAAAAAAAACAAACAAAAAAAAAAACCAGGTTGAACTACGGAGACACAGGCCCTTTGTCAGAAGGGAACGTAGGCGGCGGAAGCGGTTCGGTCTAAAATACAAATAAAAGACATACATTGATCGGACCATGAAAGCGTCTCGAAAAACTCTAAAACAATTCACATATTCATTACGGTTAAAAGCTTTTTGATGAGTCTAAGCTCGGTTCATTCCTGGCGGCAACTTGCTAAAAGAAACTAAGATACATAATCAAACTAATGTATGCGCTACGGCAAGAAAGGGATACTCGGAAAACCTCGAGGTCACTCTAAGCCGCTCGTGCTTGGCATCCCCTCTCTTCTTCCCCCTTCGGGTCTTCTTCCTGCGAGAACAGGGAAAAATGTCGGTCTTCCTCCTACCAAGCTACGGGTGTAGGAGCAGGATCTATCAAAACCGGCCTACGACGGGGCCTTAGTGGCCCTAGCGTCATCTCTCGTCTCCTGTAGCCTAGGCGGTAACATAGGAGCCCTCCTCTCTGTCTCTTGACATAAGCCTCATAATCGGTCACGGTATCTCCGCTCCTGTCGTGAGGTTGGCCCTCGCCTCGGCCCTCCTCCTCTCCCAGCTGTCGGGTTCTCCGCACCCCAATGGCCTCACGCCGTCTCGAAATAGCCATCTGAGTCTCCCCCAAATGCCTCTCGTACCAATCCAGTACCAAGTGGTCAAGAACACGGGTCTCGGACGCCTTTGAGGATAACCCGAGGAGGAAAGACGTCATACCTCCATACTCGGGAAAGGAATGGAAACACCGAAGGATCCTCCATAGAAGCGAAGCCACCACCTGGTGGCTATATCATCAAAGTCCTCCAAAGGAACTGCTCCAAACCGAGCTGTCTCGGAACCAAAGCCGAATGTAAAAGGCTGGGTGAAAGCCCCGGAAGCATAACCACGGAGATCCGTCTGACAGTATTCTCCGAGTCTCCACCCGATGAGGCACCGACCATCGATATCTTGAGTCGCGACCAGCCATCCACGAGCCACGATCATCAAAATCCACTAAAACCCTCTCTTGGCGAATGTCCAAGGCTTGATCATATCGAAGTTTCCCGAAGAACCCCAGGGCGCTCCATCGGCCACAAAGTCAAAAGAAACGGGCTGCCCCGAGTGCATATCTTCCCGCCTCCGTGCTTGACTGTCGAGAGCATGAAAAGTCTCTCCCAAGATCAAAGGTACAACATCTACGCAGCTGACGGTGAACGACTACATCTAGCGAGCCCGATGACGGATCCCGAAAAGAATAAACCATGAACAAGGTCCCGAACATGCAAAGTGCAAAGGCATCCCAATAGGCATCGTCAAACGAAGCCTAAGCCCCTAAATCTATCGGGAAGACCGAGAAATGTTAAAATGATCGGGACCACGAGATCATACCTTGTGCTTCCTCAGGGAAAGATGAAGAAGGTTTGCGCGGCTTGTCAGCAAAAGAGGCTCCTCACTAGGCAAAGGAATTGCAATCTCCTCCACCTCAGGACCACCAAGCAAAGCCCGAAATTCTTCAACAGTCGGGACCATTTCATTGTAAGAGAAGCAAAAAACATGCCTTCTAGTGTCCCAAAATGAGGAAGAAGCTCTCAAGAGTTCATAGTCCGGAACCAACTCTTTGAGATACCACAAGCATCGTATCTTGTACCTTTCTTCAAAGAATGACCTCCTTTCATGCATAATCTCCTGAGACCACTCTTTAAACTTGGTGAAGAATTGCATTTGAGAATTTTGGGATAATTTGGGTGGATTTTGCATGCACACAATTCTCTCCATAGATTTTCTCTCCTTCTCCCCGAAAATGACTGTTTGAACTGGTGGTTGAAGAAGGTGTTTGAATTTGAAATAAAGGAAAACCAGATCTGAAGCAAAATTAAAGGACAGTGTCGGATTCTGTCTTGTCAGCGCGGACATATAGTGCCGCACCACCGGAAAAAAATCTGCGGCGATTCCAAAGCTATTGCACCACCGGAAGAATATTTCATCCCGGTTCACTCGAAACTGTGCAAAGCACACCCAAGCAGTTCACATACCAAACATTCGCACCCTTACCAAAAACCGGGCTCATGCAACATGCATTCATTAAAATTGCATTCATGATACATAAAAAAAAATAGGTTATTACATTCCAAAAAAAAAAGAGAAAAGCAAAAAAAAAATGTGCATAAAATGTATGCATGCGAATAAGTACAATCCCGGCCCAGGTCTCCAAATCAATCTCGAAGTCAATCAAAATCCTCGGTGGCCGGTGCTTTCCCCAGGCCCCTCTTGCGGCTCGGGCCCGCCTCCTCGGTAGCCATGAATGTCTCGGGCTCAAAATCATCGTCGTCCTCGTCTCGGAAGAAGGCTCGTCGGGACCAATGCCCAGGCACGCTACGTACGGAAAACCAAGATCCGCAAAGAAGTCATATCCGAAGGTGAATGCGTCGGACTCCTGGACGTGTGAAGAAGACCCACCGTGATGCCGAGACATGCCTGCCGTACGGATCCCGAGAATGACGTGGTCGAAGAAAGCGGCACCACGGCCAGGATCTATGAGAGGAGAAAGAGGAGTCTCGGAAGAACGCTCGGAAGGCTCGGGGAAGTCTCCGCTCGACGGGCGCCAGCTGTGCTCGCCTCGCTCTAGCACGAGGGGCTCCACAAGCAACCATCCTCCTAATGAATCTCTTAGCCCCGATCACCTGCTTCGTCGGCTTCTCTCACGACCGCCTCTAGGACCTTGCACGGAAGCAAAAGCGTCGAGAAATAGTTGAGGCGAAAAATGATGACGGGAAAGAAAGGAAAAGACGAAGCAAAAAAAAAGAGGTGGGAAGGAGAAGCCATACCTTCATACCGGACGAGGCGAAAAGCTCGTGGAAGCCGCTCGAGTGAGGATCTGCACCCTCAATCGGACCCCATCCTGGACATATGAAAAGTCCGTCCGCGGGTACCGTGCGATCCCTACCCCCTCTCTCTCAAGGACACTGGGGCATCCTCGGCCTCCTCCAAGATAAATACCGGATCTTGCTCAATCGCCACGAATGCCGAGAAGTGCGGCCACCTCGATAATCGCCCCGGGTCTCCAGACCTCTCGCTCTGGATGCATCATGTCGGCGGGGAGGCTCCCTTTGGAGCCATCAAAGGCGAGTTCACGCCATGCGGCGCGTCGCTCTCTCTCCCGAGATAATACACGTCGCAAGTCGAAGCCCCTCAAAATCCTCCATTTGCACGGTCCATCTCTCGGCACCCTTGAGTGCTCCACATCGAAGCGGTCCCGAGGGATAAAATATCATCCTCTCATCGAGTCTCGGCCCTCGTCAGCGGGCCTCCACTGTACTTAAGGGTCGTGCGCCCCTTAGAACCTATCTTTTCCCGAGCATGCTTGCTCCGGGAGAGCATGGTCGGGTATGCCCCGATGTACTCCGCCAGTGCTGCGCCACATCGTGACGTGAAAGAACTCGAGCCCATTACTGCGAAAGGGAAAAATCCCATCAATCCGGTGCAAAAAAAAAAAAGAAAATGAGGAATACAGGCTTAAAGAAAAAAGAGAAAGCAAAGAAAGCTTGTACCTCCGGAGGAAACTTCGAAGCATGTCAAAGAGGCGCGGCCTTCGGCTATATCGATCGAGGCAAAATAGAGCTCTGCCCACCACTGCCTCTCCCGAGAGACCTCCCGACCATCTCCACATCCTCCAAACTCCTCGGCAAAGCAAACATCGCCGTCCCCTCGGCGTGTCCAAAAGTGTGCTCGAAAAGGCAAACCACAAGAAAGCCACGGCAATCTGCACGCGCACCCACTCTCTCGTCCCGGCCTCGTAATTCCCGATGGTCTCCACCATCTTCCCGTAGACCACGGCATACTCCATCCCCATCCTCTTTTTGGGAATGGGGGTAAAGCCCAGCTCCTGCGGGTCCCGATCCTATGTAGCCGTCTCTCCACTCGATGCTCAGTCCTTTAAAGGACGGGCCCGATGTCAGCGGCGTAATCGGAGGGTGTAACCGTGGCCTCGCCCCGGAAAAAATGAAATGTGTGGGTGGGTCGCGTCCCACCAATCTTTGTGCCAAAGCAAAAATCGGGCCCTTGCTCTTGGAGAACTTGACCAATCCCTCGGGCACTCGATAAACTCATACGGCCCGGTCCCAATGACGATCATCTCGGACTCATCAAAGCTCCTCGGCCCAAGGCGGAAGCCGGTCCCACGGGTCAACCACGAGACTCCACTTATCCTCGAGTCTTCATCTTGTTCGAGCTCTTTGCGTCACAAGCGATCTCCACCACACGAATTGAAAAAAAAAAGAGAAAGAGTCAAAAAAAAAATTTTGCATTCAAAAAAAAAAAATTTGCATTCAAAAAAAATTGCATTCAAAAAAAATTGCATTCAAAAAAAAATTGCATTCAAAAAAAAATTTGCATTCAAAAAAATTTGCATTCAAAAAAAAAAAGGAAAGCATACACATGCATCATAGACATAAAATTTTGAAAAAAAATCGGGCAGCATAACGGCATACAATGGACTCAGCCCCATTTTTCTTGCACAGAGGAAAAGAGTTTTTAACAATCACCATTCATTCATTCATACATTCATACAAGGAGTCGACGGAAGTAAAAACTCCGTCCCATTTTCATAAAATAACATACATAAATAATTTTTTATCATTCAATCAATGGGAACGAAAAATCCGTCCCATTTTCACAAAAAATCATATTTTCCACAAAAAAAAAAATGCATTCATATCATTCGCATCACATTGCAAGAATCCTACATTCAACAAAAAGTCCGTCCCGAATTTGGGCAAATCATCATCTCATATTTTAAAAAAACAAAACAAAAAAAAATGGCAAAATGCCCATTCTTTTCAAACACATTGCAACATGCAAATCATCAAAAATCCAATTTCAGTGTCAAAAAAAAAACATAATTTTTGAATTTTAAAATGCAATTTTCGAATTTAAAAAAAAAAAAATTTTGGCAAAATGCCCATTCTTTTTTCAAACAAAATGCATTACCCATATACTCATTACAACATGCAAAGCATCAAAATCAAAATTCAAGGCCAAGAGCATTACAATTTTCGGTTTTCAAAAAAAAAAATCAAAAATCACCAAAAATCAATTTCAAGCAAGAAATCAACCAAGGAAGTGAAGAGATTCGAAGTATACCGTTCGGAGACTCGGATCAGTGGCCCAATGTTGCCACGCATCGGGGTAGGGCTCCTCCGCAATTGATTGCGAAAGTGTGTAATGCCTCCTCATTCGAACGAGCTCTAATCGCCTCTCGGCAACCGGACCGCGTCCTTGGCCTTGGATAGCAGCTTCCTCGTGTTCCATTGCTTGAAAATCGAAGAAAATCGGAAGGATTTTGAGGTTTTTTGGCCAACAATGGCGGTTTTGGTCTTCTCTCTCGTCTCTCTCGTGAAACTGCCCGAAAATGGAGGAAGAAGGAACCAAAAGGGCGTTGGCCCTCATTTAAACCAGTCCAGGTCGCGTTCTGGTCCGCGCGGATGAAATGGAAGGGGCAAAATGACCCTTTTGCCCTTTAAAATTTTAGGGTTCTGCAATTTAATCCTCAACTTAACAGGGTTAACCAAAGTTAACCAAGGTTAATCCCCTTCATCAAAATCATCAAAAGGCAGTCAAACGTAAGTCTGATTTCTCCAAGAAAGATAACGGAATCCCGTTTCTTTCATCAAAATCATCAACGGCAGTTAAACGTAAGTCCGATTTCCCCGAGAAAGATAACGGAATCCCGTTTCTTTCAACAAAATCATCAACGGTAGTCAAACGTAAGTCCGATTTCTCAGAAAGATAACGGAATCCCGTTTCTTTCCATGAAAATCATCAACGGTAGTCAAGCGTAAGTCCGATTTCTCAGAGAAAGATAACGGAATCCCGTTTCTTTCATCAAAATCATCAACGGCGAGTCAAACGTAAGTCCGATTTCTCCAGAAAGATAACGGAATCCCGTCTCTTTCATCAAAATCATCAAGCGGCGGTCAAACGTAAGTCCGATTTCTCGAGAAAGATAACGGAATCACGTTTCTTTCATCAAAATCATCAAACGGCGAGTCAAACGTAAGTCCGATTTCTCGAGAAAGATAACGGAATCCGTCTCTTTCATCGAAATCATCAAGCGGCGAGTCAAACGTAAGTCCGATTTCCCCAGAGAGATAACGGAATCCGTTTCTTTCATCAAAATCATCAACGGCGGTCAAACGTAAGTCCGATTTCTCAGAAAGATAAACGGAATCGTTTCTTTCATCAAAATCATCAACGGCGGTCAAGCGTAAGTCAGATTTTCTCGAGAAAGATAACGGAATCCCGTTTCTTTCATCAAAATCATCAACGTGTCAAACGTAAGTCCGATTTCTCAGAAAAGAAACGGAATCCAGTTTCTTTCATCAAAATCATCAATGGCGATCAAACGTAAGTCCGATTTCTCAGAAAGATAACGAGATCGTTTCTTTCATCAAAATCATCAAGGTCAAAATGGTCAATCCTATTTCTCAGAAGATAGCGGAATCCCGTTTCTTTCACCAAAATCATCCCCGGCGCGGGTTAACATAAGTCCGACTTTCAAATCGAGTCCGAGGCAGATAACGGAATCCGGTTTCTTTCATAAAATCATCAGAGGTCCGAGGCACCTAAAATGCCATCATCTTCAAGGTTCCCCGAGGCAAAAGCCTTCTAAGCCACATCATCTTCAAGGTCAAGAGGCACCGTAAAAGCCATCATCTTATCAAGGTACATAAGAGGGGCCCTAAAGCGTAAGCAGATTTCTCTTTGGTCCAGGGGCACCGAACTACGCGACTTAATTCCTTTCAAGGATTCGTCATCTTGGCACTGAAAGCCTATCATCGTCAAGCGTCCAGGCACCCAGACCAGGGGCACCTAAGCGTCACTTACCTCATCCATCAAGGTCGAGGCAAGTCCGAAGGAGCCATCCGTCTGAGCCGTTAAAGGGAAAGCCATTTCCCAAATCCGCATGCGTCCGAGTCAGGGCACCTAAAAAGCCATCATCAGGTTGAGGCACCCTATAAGCAATGCCATCATCAAGGTCCAAGGTGAGGCACCTAAAAACGCCATCACATTATCAAGGTCTCAGTGCGAGGCACCTAAAGCACATCTCTCCCAAGTGTTCGAGGCACCTAAAACGCCATCATTACCAGGTTGACACCTCAAAATAGTCATTCCAGGGTCAAAGACCTGAACTCAGGCGACTGGCTTGATTCCTTCTAAGGATCACGTAGGTAGCCTATCATTAGGTTCGGCCACCACGGACCAAGAATGGTCATTCCCTATCCCCAGCAGAGATATCAGATATACAATACTCGATAGCGCAGCCACCAGACCAAAATGGTCATTCTTATCCCAGGCAGCAGAGTTTCTCTCCGCAATGTATTTAAAGACTGCAGAAGAGCTCGCTGCATCAAGGTTCAAGAGGCACCTAAAAGCGCCATCATCTCCAGGGTCAAAGATCGAACTACGTGAGACTTGATTCCCATTCGGGATACGTAGGTAGCCTATCGCTGGGATTCGGCCACTCGATCCTCGTCCACTCGATCCTTGATCATCCTGTCAAATATGGAGCCTTACTCTTATCGACGACCCCCGCTTCCTTGAAAGCGCCGTGCAGAGGGGCTACTTTGTAAGTAGCTCCAATTTGAGTTGTTAGTATTCGTTCGTTAGAAAATGTAATGAAAGTTTTAACAATTTCTAACATTTCTAACTATTTCCTAACTTTTCTAACCAAGCAAGGGTAGATTAGGGATTGCCATTTACAGATGTAAACCAAGGAAAAGAATCAAAAAAGCAAAAGAAATGGTCAAAAACCAAAAATAGAAGCTGCTGGAACAAAAACTGGCTGCCAAATTTGAATTTTAAAAAAAATATTCCTTGTGTCCAAAGCCTGAAGCTGCATTTAATGAACAGTGCACTGCTTTCAGTTTGGTCCGCGCAGGATGACAATGGAAATTTCGAGAGGCCTATAAATTCAAACCTTCCGGAGTCCACGACGAAATAAAAGGAGCCTGACAACAGCTTTGTTTCTACATTCTCTGCACCTATGGCTTGAAAATAGGGAGAAAAACAGTGAGAATTCTCTAGAATTGTACACACTTTTTCTCTTAATTATTTTCCCAAATCCCACTCACTCTCAAATTCAAACACTCACATATTCAAAGCCTCATACACAAACACAAGGAAGATAGAGTATAACCTCCCTCTCCTTACCCTAAATCTCTCTCATCCATGCCATGCATTTTCAAACTCCAAAATGTAGTTTGTTCATCTTCCTTGCCCTAGATCCAAAGAAGATCACCATGGAAGTTCATCTCCATGGTTATGATCTTCTACAAGGATCAACATTCTCTTCAAAGTGTTCTTACTTACTTGCAAACATGTTTTCAAAACCTAAAAACCATTTTCATACATCAAATCTTCATTTTCAAAGGATAAAATTCCCCTTCCCAAGCAAATGAAGTGCTTAAGTCCTCACCTCATAATGTATCCTAAGGATGGCTTGATATAGTTGATTCACCACTAAAATGTCAAGTGATCACTAATCAAAGCCCTAAGAGAAACTGGGGACAAGCATGGATGCAAAACCCTATACAAATCCTTATGCTTTTCTTCTTAAGAAAGTTGCTGTCCAGTAGCAATTTTCTAAGACCTCTGTCCATGGGTCTAATTTTTTGGACACAGATAAACTTGGAATTTGAGTGTTGACTACAAAACACTTTTTGTAGCCAACATTCCAGAGCTTTCCAGAAATATTTTTATTTCATTTTTTGCGTGAGTAAAACTCCCTTTTCAAACTTTCTTTGCAAAGATCAGTTCATCAGTCTCTGGAAATCCAGATTTCACATCACAAGAGATTTCCAGAAGGCTTTGGTCCCTCAAATTATCTAAAATGGAAAGATTATTTTACAAGAAACCTCATTTAGGGTGTTTTGAACAACTTTCATTCTCAGACTTTCCTCAGATTCTGAGATTTTAAGCCCTTAAACCCATTTCAAAAT